>JAYRCB010000438.1:803166-889958 GCA_036026315.1 Trachelus stipa | reverse complement strand
TTCCATCTCGGCCTCTTGGTTAAGAACGGACTGTTATGGAAATTTCCATCTCGGCCTCTTGGTTAAGAACGGACTGTTATGGAAATTTCCATCTCGGCCTCTTGGCTAAGAAGGGAGTGTTAGGGAAATTTCCATATCAGCCTCTTGGCTAAGAAGGGAGTGTTAGGAAAATTTCCATCTCAGCTGCTTGGCTAAGAAGGGAGTGTTAGAGAAATTTCCATCTTGGCCACTTGGTTCGAAATCAAGTTAGTATGTTTGTCTTTACTAATGAAGGGTATAAACCATTTTGACCATGTTTTATTCCAGATTATAAAATCAGCCTACTCCTTTTACGTTGTTCTGGAGCAGATGAACGAATGATTAATCGCAATAACATTATTGCTGCACTTGGAAGTTCATCTGTAGTCGACTTGTTATAATGTGTAATTAGAAGATACGTTGAATGATGGTTATTCATCATGTGTTGTACTTTCAACTAGTTACTTAAATTTTGAAATTAAAAATACCAATTCTTTGTCATTCAGCTGACTAATATACATATGATACCATCTTCATTTTTTATATACACACATGAAATATTTTTTCATATACTGATCATGCCATAGTTAGGTTCTTTTGCGGTTTTTACCCTTTTTTGTTCCTTTTATTTATATACTAGATGAATTAGTTACTAGCATAAAAAGTTTCTTGTAGTTCAGGTATCCTGCTCACCAGTGGTTTGAAAATAAGTTCAGCCATCTCATCGTAATACTATGACCAGATTATGATTGTATATAAACGCAATTTATAGCAGCAGTTGGTAAATTAAAACTTGAAATTTCTTTGTAGTATTATTCAAATTCTTCATTAACGTTCATTAACAATGTTATGTATTGCAGGAATCGTTGATTGAGGTTTTATCAGTTCACAATGTCTCTCTTTAATCTGAATATACCAAATGCCAAGACACACATACATATGTCCAGAAGACATACCTTTAAGATGTCTTAAGGTAGTACGACCGGCGAAGTTCCATCACGTGTGAGTAAAAATTTTAAAAAAGTTATATTTGAGGAAAAGCGAAGTGCTTCTAACACAAAAAGAAATAATAGTTTCAAAATTATTAACAGTGAAGCAACAAAGGCGTAGTTGCTTAGAGGTCATATCTTGTATCATTTTTCTGAAGAAAAATCTACATCATTTGTCCGATTTCAGTGTGATGTATAAAAAGATTCTTTTGAGATTTGTCGAAATACATTTTTTCTGAAAATGTAGGGTTTGAGAATATAGATATTTGTTTATAGTATGATGCAATAAACAATTTCTTTGGAAACAATTCCTGAAGAACAGTGATGCCAATCGAGAAATCTAATCTAGTGGATTTCTAGAGATTCGTTTAACGAACAAAATAAACTATAGTACATTGAAATCGGACAACTGATTTAGATTTTTTTTTCAGAAAAGTGGTATAAAGTATGACCTCTAAGCAACTACTCTTTTGTTGCTTCGCACTGCTAATAATAATTTGGAAACTATTATTTCTCTTTATGTCAGAGTCACTTTGCTCCTTCTCAATTCTAGCCGTCTGAGTGTCAAATTCATGCTTTACATTTGTTCAAAACTTTTCCTCATTTTCATTTAAGATGTATCGAAGGCACGTTATAGAGAGTTTCCAATAAAATAAAGAGTATGTTTCGAAATTTTCTGCTACTACTACGAGTGTCGTCGTGTCCCTGTTTACATGTATGCATTAGAGGTAGACACAATTATGCTGGCAGTATTGACAATGAATTTTGAAACGTACGCAGGATCTATGTAAAAATTGTGCTATATAGAATTTTCATTAACATTTTATTCGCGCGATAATATGCGTTCGGCAGTATTCTTAATTTTGAAGATTTAAATGTTATTAGTGTAGATTAATGGTAATATATTGGAAATAGAAAGTAGCATTATAATAAATTACATTACAGCATGAATCTCTCGTTGAACGATTAAAGCGTAAGTATCCAAATGAGGTTAAAATACTTAAATATTATACAAATTGAAAACTTTCATTTCTTGAAAATTAACATTTGCAGTCTGTATAAATAAATAATGCTAGTGTAAAACGAGCAGCAGAATTGGTCGTGGGCCTGGGAACACCGCTAGCGGCCCTCGGTGGCCGCTGAAATCAACGGTTACGCTTCGGTCTACCGCTAGATGGCAAGCTGTTCCCGCAGTTAAATGTAAGTTGTATAGAGAATAAATACTGCTTCTTTCAACGAGTTAGTTATCGCTTCTCGGCCTTTTGGCTAAGATCAAAGTGTAGTATCTGTTCTTATCAGCTTAATATCTGATACGTTTCCCATTGGGAAACCAGAATATTAAACTGATTTTTGGAACTTGGCGGAGTGACTGGGGCTTGCTCCGACTCTGCCGCGGGTTGGCCTAGTATTGCAGTACATCTAGGAACGGCCCACATATAATTAATAAAGCATAACGACAGTATTATTATTATTTATTGAATAATACGGTATAAGAATAAGACTATGCCTGAGCGGGTTGATGGGGGGGTACATATACTTTGATTCGGAGCGCTCGGACGCGTGAGTCACGAGAGAGAGAGAGATACACCTTTTCTTGAGCAAGTACCGCTTCACTAATTCAAAAATCTAGAAGAAGTAGATATGACCATTTGCATGTGTTTTGTATATTTGCCTAAAATAGCATCGCGTAAGAGTGCTAATACGCCTTATGGTGGGTTAGTATGCGCATGCGAAGAATGAAATGGATATCACATATGAAATAGTTCTAAGTTGCGCATTTATAACATCAATGAATATTTCCACATTATTAACGCAATATCACTACGTTCGCGCACTATTACTGCAAGTGCGAACGGTTCATCATATTTTCTCCTTCCGTCTTTTGGATCACTCACGTCCGTTCGTACAGGCACCTTCGCACTCCATCCCGTGTATTTCTACAGCTTGTAATACCTTGTCTGCCGTTGCTTCTTAGGTTCAGGAATGTTTATGATAAAGTTTGTCTGGTGACTTAAAACATATTAAATTTGTAAAATCACGTAGAATAAATTAAATAATGGTGGAGTAAAAGAGAAAGCAGCAAGATCGGCTTCACCATTAATATCACCAAAACATTTTAAAAGCCTTGACCCGCCGATTGATTACAATCACTTGCCACCACTTTGGGATGCTCCTGCAGTGCCGCGGTCGGGACAGTGTGGTGAACTTCGTTTGGGAGGAATAACCACAGCAATGAATGTTGGGAAAGTAGCGCCTGTATTCACCCGGGCGGTAACAGCAGGCCTATCGTTTATCCCCCTACTCAACTTGTGGTTGCAAATGGCCAGTCGTTGTGCAGGACCGCCCACGTCGCAGTACATAGATGGCGAGGGGAATTACGAAAGCGGGCAAACGTAATCGTAGAACCCGCCTCTGTGACATAATCAGATAAGGTAATAGCATGAGACATGGAGTTTCCGTAGAACGAGCAGATGGGTTAACTTGGTTGTATCTGGTTCAGGCAGCCACACCCTATCCGAGAGGGACGAGTCCGAATATAGAAGGCATCCTACTAACTCTGTGGTGGTGGTTGTGGGTCCCAGCAATAATCAAAGCGCAATGGCGGCCAAAGGCAGGAGCCATTGTGTCTACCCACAGCTAATTCGATGCGATAACCAATTCAAAGACAGTACAATCCCCACACAAGTTCTACACCTACCACCAACAGAATTTCAAGTTCTTAGACTCATTGTTAGTTATTTCACACTAAGGTATGCAGTGTGGAATTTTTGCACTGAGAAAGAACTAAAATTAAATGGCTATACAGATCGTTTATTTTGAAAGTGGTGTAAGTCCATTTTCTCTTGTTTCGAGAAAATGAAAGGTTTACACTAAATTAAGCATAAATTATGAGATATCCCATTTTTAAAAAAATGGACTTACACCACTTTCAAAATAAACGGTCCATACCTTGTGAGTAATTGTAAGAAATATAAATTGTGACGTATATACCGTCGGCGTAATTTACAAATGATCTGTGGCTGCTCGCAACGTGCTAAAATCTACAAAGATCCGAAAAGCTAAATGTTGGGTGCCAGGAGCAGCTTCCCCGCACTGCCGTCCCTTACTTTGGCCATTTTCCACATCTTCTGACGGTTCAGACTCAGCACATTGAAAATATTAGAGGGGGGGACATGGGGCGACGAGAGGGCATTTCGGAGTCGTAGGATAGGCGCGCGAAATGACTACGCAGCGAATAGGATACAGTTAAATAAACGGAGGATTTTACAATATAAATTCCATCGCGTGTAATATGCCGTCTTGACACCATGTTATAAAATATATTGGAATGTAAACAAAAAATGACAAAAGAAAGTGACAAGGACACGCGGTGTTCCCAAGCGGTCACCCATCCAAGTACTGACCGCGCCCAACGTTGCTTAACTTCAGTGATCGGACGAGAACTGGTGTATTCAACGTGGTATGGACCTTGTCTGTAAAATAGATTTGCATTCTTTATTTCAAGAAGCATAAATAACTACACATGACAGCACACATACAAGTATATTAACGAGTGCTTTGATCAGTTTATCATATGTTCATATTGTATATTTTTGTTTTACCTATATACCACCTATATTCCAGGCGAAAATCATATTTTTAAAATAATGTATGGATATTCTATGTCAACGTGTTCTTATTCCAGATGCATCCAAAATGCGTTTGCTGTAGTGAGTTGTGCAATGAGGTACCAACGTCCACGCACAATTGCGCTGTACCATCATGTTCAACCGCCGTACGTAATGTTAAATATTCTTAAATGTATAATGACTAACCTATATACAGTTTTGTGAGAGTACTGTTAAATATCAATTTTCCAAACCTTCCAAAAGAATCTTGATCGTGAGAAATTTCCACCAGCAATTGAGTATATAACGACGCATGATACTTTTCAAAAATTAAGTTACGCCACTAAGTTACCATTCAATGCACTTTGGCCGTCTAAGAATATCGTCGATGCATGTATAGGACTTTCGCTTTCCAAAGGAATTCCTGATGACAGTACGGAAAGCATTATTGGGTAATTATCAACTAATTATTATTCATACTAGCAAAAGTATATCAGTGGTTACTTCTTTTTACAATACTGAAAACTAGTTACGTTGATTTTACGTTCGGCTTAAATTTTACGACAGAAAAAGGATCATCCAATATGTCAGTCCAGCGGTTGATCTGTATAAAGTCGATGATTCTACAGTGCGTAAACGCTTGATAAAATACACATACACTACGACAGCATTAGATGCTGGCAAAGATGTTTGGCGTAACTGGATGAAAACGACGAGGGCCTTTTCACCAGTAAATACTTTTTAAGTAACATTAATAATAGCAGATATTGAAACAACGTAAAATTTACTTTAATATATTTTCAACATAATTTTTTTACTTACTTTTCTTTGATAAATAAATTATACGTAAATATGATAAAATGAAGTTTCTAATACTTCTGTATTTTAGGAAGCCAATAATTATTGTTTTTTTGTATTATCTTCCCTGTATTATTATGAAATAATTAATTCGTAGAAGAAATGTCATTTCCATGCAACATCTTGCGATACAGTAGAGAATGAAGAATCAATGCAGATGGAAAAGGAGTCGCTAAATATTTGCAACGAAAACTTGCCTTGCGAATTTTTATGTCGTACTCGTAGTAATGTCAAGTATGCATTTTATCTTGCGTTAAAATATTTTACGGTGTTATATATATTACTGTGTAATTTGTATATGTGTATATTTAATTACAGTCGCGAAGGTAAATTGCAAAAACTAGTGAGCACGGAGAACAAGGATACAATAAAAGATTTGATTGAAAAAGATAAGTTGAGTCTAATATATGATAAGTTGCCTTTATCATATGGTGGTTATAGATCTGAACTTGGAATTGGAGTAAGATTGGAACGAAAACAGTTACCCGTGGGTCATCCTGATTTGACAGTATCACAAGCTGTTACCCGGTACGTATTTACAGGCTCTGATAAAATTAATGATTAAAAATATCATTTAATATTTGCATGATTCTTTTCAGACGATACGAAGATGACTCTTCGCTTTAAAAGACTTTAAAGTAAACGAAATTAACAAATACTTTTTATTGACAATTCCAATATAAGACCATTTTTTATATAGGACATTTACAAATTTTGTGTAACGTTTCAACGATCACCGAAAAAATTATATATATATATATATATATTTATTTATTTATTATTAGATCTATATTCGGAAATATATAATAGTTCCTTATTATTATTATTATTATTATTATTATTATTTTATTAATAATATATATATGTTTACGTACATGGCATTATACTCATTCAATTTGTATTCGTGTTAAATAGCCTATCCCATAAATACTGATTGCAATAAGATTTGATGAGAGCAATGATAATATCAATAATTGTTCTTTAATCAGAATTTAATCGAATGAACGCTTTTGCAAAAACGCACGAAGCCTTGCATAATTGAATTCCTGATGAACTCTTTTATAGGTAACTTTTAATTATAAGTGCTACAGATATTAAATACTTCGAGTGCAGTCAATCCATTTCTTATAACGTCTATACAAATGCCTTCTTATTGAAAAAATAAAATAAAACTTGCTCAAAATATTTGATTCTAGAAATTAATGTAGATCATTATCTCACTACCCTGTATATTCATATATATTATATAGAACTCAATAACAGTAATAGAGATTAAACATTATATGATATAGGAGCAATTATATACTACTCCCAATAAGCGATTCACTCATTATTTTCGGAACGAATTTACATTTTGGTAAAATTGATCGCGTCCACGGTTCACAATGATGAGTAATGATTTAGAATTGAAATATATGCCAGTATGACTATACGCTGTCATCAATCATGATTACAGATATTTTTGGTATGGAATTTTGGTTTCGATCTTACAAATAGAGCTCTATAATTTATTAATACCGTGAACAAATAAATGCTTCAGAAAATCTAATTTACAAATCTATTCCTTTCTCAATCAGTTCATATTAGTCAGTATTACTCTCCAATGCCGCATATTATTCTACAAGTCTTGTGCACTTGTTTCCTAATATTACCGTACAGTTGCGAATAATAGACTGAAAAGTGAAAAGAACGCCTTAAAACATTTTCATTAATATTAAACTCCTCCACCAAGACTCAACTAATTTCATTTCATGTACAAAGTATTCTTCTCACAAGTGTAAAAGCCAACTAATTCGCGACAAGATGTAATTGATTTTCATGAAATTAAAAAGCAATTGACAGCTTTGTGTCTTCCAACACAGAGGTCACGTAATAAAATCTACTTTTGCATATTCATAACTTGCATCATTCACTGCAGATCATTAAGATATTATTGTTGCGTGAAGCATAGTGAAAGCGCTCGAGCAGCACGAGATCTGATGTTACATTCCTTATCACGCAACAGTTGTAATAATCGTTGAATGTCTTCTGGTCTTGGTTGTCCGAATAGTCCCAAAATCAAGGCGGATGTGGCTCTGACAGTGTAATTTTCTGATCTTACATATCCTCTGCTCACCGCATTTCTGAAACAAATATTCACTAGAGATTAAGATATTAAAAAATAAACGCAAACAAATGAACATATTATATAAATTACTGTCGGCATAATTCATGCAGATGTCCTTGGAGAATTATTTGTTTTTAATTTAAAAAAATAAATTCTTTACAAGAATCAGTATGTGAAATATTAACCTGAGTTCTTCAGCCCTCTGAGGTAATTCTTCCTGCAGACAGTGAATTAATTGACGTAGAAACTCCTCTGTTGCATTGTCTGTATTATTCTTCGATTCATAATATCCATTTATCAACACAGCCAGGGGTTCGCACTGTAAGAGTTTAGCTGAATGATAAAGAGTCTCTCGTACTGCCTGCAAAGAAATAAAACGAATACATTATAACAGATTACCAAAGAAAATTTATATAAAATAGGATTGCTTGAAAAGGAACTAAAATTTTGCATAATAACAAAGATAGTCGGATCAGTATACATAAATATTGAAGAACAATTACTTGAAATACTGCAGGATTTGGATCTTCCAGCTTGATAATGAGGCAAGGCAAACAACCAAGCAAATGATCTGATATATCATCATTAGGAGTAGAAACGGATGTTGACCATCCGCGGGCAATGGCGCCCAAGGAGTTTATAGCAGCCAATCTCACTTCCGAATTCTCCTTCTCGACGAAAGGCTTCAGGGCGAGGACAATACGTGGACTCACTGGAATTTCTCGCTGAAGTGATAACAAACCTGAAAGCCCGCGCAATGATTCGAGAGCAACTTCGCTTCCTCCTTCTCCGTTTGCCGGCTCTTCTAAGCCATCTAAAAGAGCAGCTACACAGTTCTCGAAGTACTCTTCAACCTGAAAAAAATACCGCAAAAAGAGGCTATAAAAATCACGCGAGAAAACGATATCAGTTCTTGTCATATCTTAGGATGATTATTACTTGTTCCGGTTGTAAAAAAGATATTCTGCTCAATCCAATGGTCGCTAATTTTCGCACTAATGGTGACGAATCAGACTTTGCTTCATGTAAAGTGTTCATTATTGCATCCAACCAAATGGCGCCACAGTCAACTCTGCCGATCAGTTCTGCATAAAATGCAGCAGAAACTGCTCTCTGTGCAGGAAGTGTGCTTGCTGATAATTTTCCCACGGAATGTGCCAAATTTGATAATACTTCACTCCTATTTCCCAAGCATCGCACTACTGCACGTACAGTCATTACTAAACTTTCTTCAGCTTCAGAGTTGGACTCGAATATCTGGAATGAAATATATTTTATTAATATAACGATAGCGCGTGACGGATGTTTTGATTAATAGAAAAATTGTACATAAGTTCTGACACATACCGATTCATTTGGTAGACTTGAGGCTAAGTCTGAATCCACAACGGTTAAGATATTTGTAAGTATACAGTAGACTTCTCGGTGTGGATTTATTTTGCAAGATTCTCGATTAGGTATGAAACCAAATTTTGTAATAGAAGAAAGTGCTGGAGTTTCAGCATGTAGCCAACCTGCCAGATATGTCAAGAGAATTGACAATAATTCTGACAACTTTTTCTCTATTAAAACCTCAGAATTGGGACATTGCAAAAGGTGCCCAGTAGCTACGACTGCCGCCAATGATGAAAAGGTCACAGTGTTATGTTTTCCAGTATGCGTACCGGGTGGAACGTCTGCATAGAGATTACTGTTTTCCATTCGAGACAGTAATAGCTCTAGAGCCTAAAGTAAATGATTGTAGCTTTGTACTAAGTGTGTATATATTATAAAATATCAATCCATTTGTATTAAATGAACTTACTTGCAGTCCTGACTCTTGATCATTTCCGAGTTCCTTCCAGCATTCTTCAGTTCCTCGATCTAATGGTAAAGGTTGCCGTATTAACTGTTCGATCACTTCCTGTGGATGATGCTTCATTAATGATCTGACAGCAGTGGCAGCTCCACGTCTACAGCTGGTATTCTCCATATGCCGCATTTGCGCAACAATGTTATCTATAATTTTAATAAGTTGCAATTGCAATGCAATAATTATCTAAATTTATTACTCAAAATATTAACATAAATTGAATAAGTACCAATCAAGTATACGTCTGCCCGTGGAATGTCGGCGCCTCTCGTATTGAAATGTTGAGTCAGAGCAATTCCGGCAGCCAAACCTCCTTCGCCACGACATAGCAGACTTTCTATTAGACCTTCTGCCAAACCAACGACTTCTCCGCTAGCCACCCTTTCACTTACTGCCATGGCCAAGTTCTAAAATGAAAAATAAAATAAAATTTTACTTATTACGAGACATATATCTCATATACATATGAAACATTAATATACACTTCGTAACACAAACCTTAATCCCTTTATAAAGAGCACTTGAATCCTCACTGACAATGATTCTCTTCGACTCACTTAAATCTTGATCCAAATTATTATCTGGCAATGTAGACCGATGCCTTGCTCCGATACTTAACGACAACGCTACACAATCAACAACTATTGGTCTTAATGTAGATTCTGGATCGGCACACCATGCAAGTATTCTTCCTAAGAGTTTTCCAGGTTCTAGTTTGCCACTGGGGTAAGTGTATTTCAATGAGTCATGGTACGATCTGTTAATACAAAGATCAGAGCATCATTACAAACGTAAATTTTTCTGCATAACAATGAATTAAGGTATAATCGTGAATATGCACATGAACTACTACGTCATTTACTGAAGTTTCTCAAGAAAAAATACCTTAAAGTAGATCGTAATGTTAATAAGGTTGTTCTACGTTCCGTCGATGATTTAGATTGCATCCAAGGCATTACTATGTCCACAAGTTCCGCCAACGCATCTGCAGAGTCAGCAACAACCTCACTGCAAACCATACCCAAACCATCTACCACTTGTTGCATAACGTCTGGCAACATCAACAAACCAATCTGTCAGAAATCAACAACGTTAAGGAAGAAATTAAACAAAACGTAACCTTTTCATACATTCAATTAAATACCTCTACACTGGCCGCTATCACTTTATCCACTACAGTGCCGAGTAGAATAGCCCTCTCGTCGGAACTCAGTGCAGGTGGAATTCGTCTGATGATATGTTAAGAAAGTTTTGTCATTATAAGGTGACTTATAAGTATGTGATCTACTTTTTAGAATAAGTTTTGCTGCATCTGTGAATATTAGTTTTTGATTGATTGATACTGTATACTACAAACATATTATGTATTTTAAAGGATACGATAGAGAAACTGTGGCCCGCAGGATTAAAGGATATAATTGTAATGGTCTATGTCCTGAATGCCCTTGTAATAGACTCAAAAGTGTTGTAAGGGTTGGACCTCTTGCTCGCAATCCAGTTGACCCAGCTAATCTGTTAGGATGCACAGCCCCTCCAATCTATAAAATCATAATTATTTATCAATATATTGATCGTCCTCATTTAATGCAATAGATCAGAAGCTGTCATATCGTTACGTTGATAACTATGTAAAATTGTTATTTCACCTGCTCTAAAGCCAGCAAACCAGTCTCCTTCGTGGTTGATTCTTTACATTCAGTCAGTTGTCGTACAGTCCAGGGTAGAATATGTTTCTCTATGGCAGGAAACAATTCAACCGCACTAGTCCTGTGGGCAATTTCAGCGTAACATCTCATTAGACCAGCCTTAGCTGCCTCAGCGGTTGCAGCTGCTTTAGTATCTTTGACTAATCCCAACAATTTGACTGGCATTTTTCTATGATCCTCCATAAAACACGAATCTTCCATCAATTTTAATATGACGCTCAAGTGACGTTTAGCTGCTATTGCTACAGCTCGTGCAAACTCGCCGTTCGTGTTGTGTGCGCGTGCAAGTTCGATGAGAAGTGTAAAGTGAGTAGCATTACTTGAAACAGCACCCAGAAGTGGTGCCATTCCAGGTGCACCTGCTTTCAATGCTAACTCATCTGCAACGTCGTGGGCCCATGTTTCTCCTTCTTGTATGACGCTTTCTTCTAGCAATTCGACGATCCTTTCTTCCCACATCAGTGCCCTACTTGTTATGGATATATATAAAAAATATATCGTTTTAGAACTATCATTTTTGTTGTAAAATTAATACACAAAAGAAAAACGATGAAGAACAATTTTTAATAAAATTATTTTAAAAGATCTAATGAAAGGGTTTACTTTATGTGAATGCCGCTTACCTTTGTGGGACATTTAGAGAATTGTTATCTTGTTCGGCTTCCAAGAGATTGGCAAGTTCTAGAAGACGTTTGTCCCAAAGCTCTTTTAATTGAGTACCCAGAAGAGGAGCCGCGCATCGTAACAATGCGACTACAGAAATGCGATTCTTTTCTTCGCCTAATAATTCAAAACATCGAACCATGACTTTGGCGCGTGGGAAATTATTCTCTATTTCAGTTGTTTCTCGTTTTCTTATTAATTTTGTAGCCAATGGTGAAAGAGCACGCACCACTGAAATTGCCTATATAAAAATATAATACCCAATATAATATATTTCATCATATTATGCCAGCATTGTGTTGCAAGTATTATTCGACCACTTACCCATTAAGAACTAAAAAAGCAACAACAAAAATATTGGATACAAAATTTCAAATGTATTCTTACCGATGTGGAATAACTCGGATCTAGAAGTGCACTCAGCAACAGTGGCCATAACCAGTCCTCAACACCTTCTACAGTAGTTGCCAATAAATGCAAAGCCTCTTCACATGCTTCTGCTTCAATGGCTTTAGAACCACAATGAGCTACCTGTATAATTTAATAAAGTTTCCTTCAAGCAATTAAAACCTAATTAGACATATATTTAATTGAATTCTCTAAGATAACAGACAAAACACGAACCAAGAATCGGATAAAGGTTGCTCGTTGAGAGGATAAAAGAGGCAAACTGGTTCTTGCAGCAAGAGCAACAATAGCTCCAACCATTTGTTTTGCACTAGCTTCTCCAAGAGATTCTTGAAGAGTTAATGCTATTCTCTGTAGTACTGCATCATTCTGCGAATGATAAAACATTTCATAAATATGATCATTAAGTATAAGGTAACGTACAAACCTGTGGTGGAAGTGTATTTATGAGATGTCTCAGCACTACCAATGCACGAGAGCGGTGTGTAACAGCCGGTGCTTTTATCTGTTGTAAAATTCTGCAAATTTGTATATTATTTTGAAATTTATGATGCAGTTATTTTTTTTTTAATTTATCCTATGGAATAAAAAAACTATTACCGGTTTTCTTTACAATATTTACTTACCGATCGAGTCCTTCATCAGGGTAGGAAATAACAATTGCACGGAAACACTGTAATGTCTCGTAATGTGTTAAAAGTGCTTCGCGAGATACATCAAAAGGGTTAACGCTGATGAACTCTGACAAAGTGTGGTGTAACGATTCCAAGAATTGTTTAATGACCTCTTTTTCTTCTTCGATAATATTGTTCAGCAACATAGCTAAGACTCTACGAAATAATTGAAATTAGAAAATCATAAGCATTTACTCCATGTGTCTATTTTATTAAATGATAATCAAATCACTAAAGAAATACGAAATTTACTTGAGTATGACCTAGATCTTCTAATTGTATATATTGCACTGAATAACTTAAAAAAATACCTTGTAGCAGCCAATCGAACATGAGATCTTTTACAAATGGTCAATAGCATCGGTATTAGTTTCGCAGTTTGTCGTTTCTCAGGTTCTTTGGGCAAAAGCGGTAACATGGGTCCAATCGCCGTCAACACACTTTCAATCACATTTCCGTCTCGACTAGACCGTATCCAATTATGCGTTAAAACATCGTAAATTGAAGATATTTCAGAATTGAAAGAATCGTTTGTAATTCCGGGATCAGGAGCTTCATTTATGTTGTTTAAATAATCATTAATGGCCTCCGCAAATCTACCAAAAGCTAAATTAGGATTTTTAAATTATATTAATTTATTATTGTAATATTTTCAGTGGAAATTGCAAAGATGTTTAATAAATAGTCAGAAGGCAGTTATTTATGAACTTACCATAACAGAACGCTTGCTTTAGACGATCGTCACGAACTTGGTATATCATTGGTATCATAATGCTCAATGCAAGTTTAATAAACGGCACTGTACCAAAAGTGTTGCCCATTGCTAACTTTCCCATTGCTTCAACAATTGCATAATGTGGCAGGGTTCCTGGATCAAACCTAAAAATTGAGTGAAATCAGGCATTACTGTTGAATAAATTAATTTTTTTCTTTTAATTTGATGTATGATTATTAAGACTATGTTATAGTAACGTAACAATTTTCTCACTTGGCTAATAAAATACCAATGGTTTGAGCATTGTGAAATCTACTAAGTGCAACTAATAGTTCGCAAGCTTCTTTATTAGCATCACCAATTAATTCATCAATAGCCAAATTTGCTGCAGATGATGCTAGATCTTCCTGCAGAGAAAACGATTGATCTCTACAAGTCTCAACTAATATTTTCATCATGGAGATCACATGTTCGGAAGATATCTTGGGAAGAAGAATAAAATATTTGATTAATATAAAATATGGTATATTAAGTTAAATTGATGTATTTACAAATTACAATTTTACAACCTAAATAAATTCAAAGAGTATAAACCAGTTACCTTGCGATGGAGCTCACGGAAATATATTGTAGTATTAACAACAGATACAGGATTTTGTTTTGCAATCCTTTTGATAGATTGTACTATTTCTTGTTTGACATTTTCATCTTTATCATCTAAAGCATCTATTAATGCTCCAATCACAGCTATAACAAATTTTGATAAATATAATTCTTTCCTTTCGTAGCTTCAGAAATATTAATTTTAATAAATAAAAAAGAAGACTCAAGTTTCTTACCTGGTAACTCAGGAACAACATTTGATTCGACTTCTTCGTTCATAATGAATTGATGTATTTAAACTTAATAATTCTTTAAAGTGCAATATAAACTTCAATTCATTTGCAGTACAGGATTAGACAGTTGTTTCATAAACAATTACCATTTTTCATAATCACGATATACGCATAGATCTACAAAAGTACGATATTAAGTTTAATATATATTTACTATACAACTTAATATCAGTTATATGATTGTACGTAAAGATAACAAAGATAAAATTATTTATATTATTCGTCAAAAGTATTTAAAAAACAAGGTGTAGAGGTTAAACTAATGAAATTCCAATACTTATGAATTTTCTTGAATAATATCATGAATTTACTTCTTGAATTGCGAATTACAGTGAATCTGTTCCAGAAGGCACAATAATTAAAAGTTACAAATTCAGGAATCACAATCAATCGCAATACACGCCTGCCTCTCGGGAAGCGTACTACCTATAATATTACTGCGACGTAACCCGAGATTTTGATATAAATTTGCAAACAAGTTACTCCTTTTCATTCAGGCTTTGATTATAAGACAATCTTACGCAATAAAAAAAATGGTAAAACTACATCCGACTGTACAACTGGATTTTAAACACCTATTATATCGTAAACAAATCATAAAATAGGCAAACCAGATTTTAAATATTAAAAGCAAAAAATAGTGTGACAAGGTAAAAGAAATTTTTATACGTTCAACAATGTTAATTATATGAAAAATTAATAAACTACGATCGGTCACTATTTTATACCAGTAATTTAGGTGTACATTTCATTTCATAGTTAACAAATTTCAATTTTGAGAGGATATCATTTATTGCCATCATTATATCTCAGTTAGATCAACAGTATTTCAAAACTACAAATTGTAGAAAAATCATAAGTTACATATAATGTGTAACAATAGTAACATATGTTTTAATGGATATCAACAATACACGATAGAATAAATTTCCTATATATATTTCATGAGAGTAAAGAGGTTACAAATGTGTTTATAACTAGGATTAATCATTTTTTTTTATTTACAGAAGATTGCTGTGCTGAATCTTAATGTAACAATGTCATTTGCCTTACACATTTATGGGCTAGCTATAGTAATTGAAAGTTTGTTCTATATAAAATAAACAGGAGGAGATAATAAATATGTAATATTAAATACATCTATTATAATCCCCACCTATTTATACTAGATATTTTATCAATATTCAATACATTTGAGAAGAATTTTATGCAGTTACAGGAGGCATCAAGTCCATGCCATTACATTCAAGAGCAATTTTAACTCCTAAGGCAAAAATCCCAATGCTTTTTACAAGTGACCTGCAACATAATATTTCTTCATTTAAACACAATTAAATATTAATTATGAAGTGGATAATACAATAGAATTCACTGATTAAAAAGGAGTCAAAAACAGACAAAACACATGAATTAAATTGTAATATCATATACTTTAAATCTTGATACCCGGTATCAAAGTATTAATAAAAAAGAGGTTATGATATTATATATCATTCCCAAACAAAAACCTCACGTTATCATAACTTACCATTTATAGGGATCATAGTAGATGCTTTTGATTAAATTTGTAATATTTCCCATTATGGTGAAATTTATAATGTGCTTAGTTTATGTGAAATTTTCAAATAATTTGTTCCGAAACGTTTCAACAATGTCGGTGTCAGTTGTGTGCTTGTGCGCAGTATGCACTACCTAGTGTTACCTCAAAAGCGATCTGTGATGTAGTAAAAGAGACGCAAGTCGTATCATTTTATATTTGTCCATTTTTAAGATCAGATGTGAGAAAAAGAAATAATATCTAATTAATATGAAGTGGTAAAATATATACTGGTAAAATAGCGCATTTTCTGTATTATTTACATAAAAATGTAACACGATAAGTCAATTTGGTATTTCAAAATACTTAGCACGGATCTCAAATCCAAATATGTCATTAAATATGAATTACGACAATGTATTTATATATATTTTATTGTGTGGAACTATGTTTTGCTATTAATTTCTTAAGAAATATATTAGAATTAATGCAAGAGAAGAAAACTGTTTCAAGTACAGTTTTGCTTGATTGATAACGTATAAGTTTTGTCAATTTTTGAAAAGTTTTAGCTCAAAATCACAAATGATGATACATGTGTTACGATAATTAGCAGGATTTAAAGAAGAATAATCTTCTAATAAGTATAATAATTTAAATCAGATCATGCAGGTGCGCGCGATACACCTACGAGATGTGGAAAATTCTAAACGCGCGTGCTCATATGCTACGTAAGACGGTAGTTGCCATGTGTAAGTAAATTTACCAGCTTCCGTGAAATGAGTGTAGTTGCTTCCAGTGATCCTTTGTACTTGCTACGCTTTGCTGGAATAGTTTATTTTCGCGACGACTGGCAGAATCACTGCTTTACTCATAATTTTACGATAATAGTAGATTAACAAGTGCATTTACTGAATTATAATTTGAGTTTTGAACTATAATGGGTGCAGGAAAAAGTCAATTCACAGAAGATGAATTACAAGATTATCAAGTAAACATCACTTGATTTATTGTTGTATTTAAATGCAAGTTTGTTATCATTTTTTTATTTTCTAAGCTAAACTACATTCTTCTTTTTTAGGATCTTACGTATTTCACGAAGAAGGAAGTGCTGTAGTAAGTACATCGTTAAATGTTGGATAAGCCATTTTGTTTTTTTCCCTTGAAATTTCCGAACAATAGTTATTAAAACTGATGCTTTTTAAAAATTTATCTGTGGAATGCATTCTTTTGTAATTAACGTAACGTAAATTAAGAAGATACGATTATGAACTATGTAAGATACGGTATGAAATCTAAATATATATGTTATCTAAATTTATATTGTGATTGTATATTATGATTGGATTTGATATAAACATTTCGTTTTAAAAATGCTCTAGATGGTAAATATTTGCACAAGTTATTAGTTTTATATTTTTCTTTTTTGCCTTGAAATAAATCACAATAATAAATGGAAAAATATTTTAATATTATTTGATATGATAATATTCATTTTCTAACTGGAATATTATTGTGCTCCAACCCCACTATAATTCAATATAACTCTAAGTTACTGTAAATGTATCACTCATATTTATGGTATAGTTAAAACTTCCCTGAAGCTTTAATATTTTTCAATATTGTTTCAGTGCTCATCAAAAATTCAAGGCTCTTGCTCCTGAGAAAGTAGGACATAATAGAAATGCAAAACTACCTATGTCAAAGGTTTTACAATATCCAGAGCTTCGAGTAAATCCTTTTGGAGATAGAATCTGTAAAGTTTTTAGTTCTAGCCAGGATGGGGACTGTACGTTTGAAGATTTCTTGGATATGATGTCTGTATTTAGTGATGCAGCTCCAAAAGCAGTAAAGGCTGAACATGCCTTTCGAATTTTTGGTAATAGCATTAAATTTATGTAAATATACTGCTACTATACATGTCAATTTATCTTCTTTAAGATTCATTTTATAATATAAAAATGAAATTCATATATTTAGACTTTGATGGCGATGACATGCTTGGTATTGGTGATTTGAGACAAGTAGTGGATAGATTGACAGCTCCACAAAGATTAAATGAAACGGACATGCAACAGCTTCTGCAATATTTATTGGACGAAGCAGATTTGGATGACGATGGAGCCTTGAGCTTTGCAGAATTTGAACACATTATTGAAAAAAGCAGTGATTTCTCTAAGTATGGAAAAATTGTTTTCTATATTACATGTATACTTATTGATATTCCTTAAATATAGCATATTGATTAAATTCTAATTTTTATATTTTCATAGGACTTTTCGCATACGCTTATAAAATATAGGAAAACGAATAGGAACACCAAATAGTCAAAACAAGACTGAACAAGTTAGTGACAATGGATGACAGATATGCATTTAGACAAAAAACGGCCTAAGATATCCAAGGTGCATCCTAATTGGAATACCAAAAAATACCAACAATCTAATCGAAGCTAAGGTCTAAATCTCATCCTGACTTCATTTATATTTATATATAATTGACCTGATTGAGCATTTTATATGCCTAGATATCAGATTCCTTTAATATAGAGAATTATTAAATTCAGCCATACTCAAAAAATTGAGTTTCAGCACAGCATGGATCATTTTCTTGCTAGGCGGTCTTTATTGTAATATTTATATGCAGTGCTGTCTAGAATTTCATAAGTAATATATTCCTACACAATTTAACAAGTATGAACAATCCCTATCATGAACAGACTTGAATTTTATAATCTCATCTGATAGATAGAGTAAATGATATTCAATTCATAACTAGAACTTTGATAAAACTTATATGTAAAACTCAAAACAGTCAGATATCCAAAGCATTAAACAGTTTAAGTACAGTCTTAGATTAATAGTGTAATAGAATCGAAAGATTGAATTTTTCTTTTTCTTTTATATATAAGGTATCTTACATGTATAGTCAACTATTTGATAATATGAGAGAGACTAAAGGGACCCACATATACATTTTCTTCCATCTAGTTTATAATAAAATGTGTTGCATTTCTATGACGTAGATATTTATATTTTAATGTGAGTGCAGAAAAGTCATTAAATTTCTGCTTTCTCAAGTCAACGAATCTCTGATGATGTTATATATACTCATTTAATTACATAGTTCAGATTTTTGTTCTATGCGACATGCCTAACTTTTTCATTAATAGAGATAAATTTTTTACAGCATGACTCACATTTTTGTTACTGTATGTGTCTGAAGATTATAATTATTCATCTAATTTATTAAGTAATTGTTTCATAGGAAATATACAATTAAACAATTTTGTATAAACAAAATGTGTGTCATTGCAAAACTTGCTTTTATTCTTTGTCCTTATCCATGATAAAATAAGACACAAAGTAAAATTCACATTTGTACTCATTATGGTGTCATCTATGATTGAATATATCCTCTGCAACAAAAAAGAATATTACTGCACGTTTGATTATGTTATATATAACATGTTATATTATGTCATATATAAAATATAAATACTTGAATTTCATGCAAAACTGATTCTATTGTAAATTTATGTGTAATATTAGTACTGTAGCGATAGAAGAGATAATTTTTGGATATACTGCATTCATTAACAAACAAAAAGGTAACGTGAGAAGCACTATACATCGAAATAATCAACTTTCTTTGTTGATTAATTGTATTTAACTGTGAGACTTACGGTAATTTCATGCGCATAAATATCCAACATGTAATGAAGGAGACTAGAATGCTGATAAATCCAACACATATCAAAAGAATTCTGTTGAGTTTTGGCGTTGATGGACTGTGAGTTTGATCAAGCACCACAAAACCTAGTCCACCAAGAGTAAACAGAAAACTAGATGCCAGGCCCTCCATAATATATTGTCCATTGATACGGTAAGGCATAAATGCCACCTATATAAGCAACAAAAATTCATAATATATAAAAGTTAGTCATACACAGTAAATTTATGATAGAATCAATTACATGGTATTGCCTTGTAATTATTGTTAGAAAATAATATAAAATAAATAAATATTATTATGAAATATAGACTCCGATCATAAGTATGTATAATAATAGAGATTTTGGTAGAATCGAAACATATATTGAGGAAACAATTATACTATTAAAGTAAATAAATATAAATATTAGTTATTTTATACATACAGGCCGTGTATGGCCATGTTCATCGGTTGTAGATCCTACACTTGGTGGTTCAACGATTACATCATATATTACACCTGCAAAGAAGAAGAAGATTATATGAATATTACATGACATTTATCACTTTAAAAAACCACAGACGTGGCAGGTGTAATAGTAATGAGCAAATGAAGTCCATAAAATATTTACATGAACGTAATTCTCATTAACATTGACAAAAACTATTGTTGACCTAATAAGTCATTATGTTAAAAAATTAAAGAAAAGAATTTTATAAGATATAAGACAGACTAACCTCCTGTCACTAAGAAATATGATAGTAGCACCAAAGAAAAAATAACCATTGCACTGGGTTGGATGAACCAGGATGGTCTTTTGATTTTTAAATTAGGAACTTCTAAAACGAAGAATGGTAGTCTATAAATGTAATCCATTTTTTTGTATATTTAAACAAGACTAATTTGCTAAAATATCAATTGCCGGCTGACACTTCACGTTACTATATCTACTTGAATTTACTTCGGACCGACTCGGCGAATACGATTTGATGACGTGTGCATAGATAAATTCACTGTAAATACATAAATGATGCTGTTTTCATGTAAGGAAAGATTTGATATGCGGTATGTGATGTCCAATAAAAACGCTATACTCCTAGAGAAAAGAGATTTTTTAAAATATTCCCTAGATATCTGTTATCTCATTGGTCAAGAAATATCGAATGTCGAGTCAGATGTAGAGCTCAGTTCACTCTGGTTAAATTATGCTTAAACATATATGACTGGGCCTTTCATTCAAGGGATTCTTATAAATTGTTTCTCACAAAGAAATGGCCCTTCATAGGTCATTATGAATTAAAGTGGCTAAGGGCTGCGAGGTTTAAGCAGTAACAGAAATAGTATAATAACCATGCATATTTATTATTTTAGAATATGAAATAAACAAACCAAACATAAGTTAAGATTAGCCGGCTAATCATATAATAGGTTTTGAAGAATTCAGACGCATTTATAAGATGAAATATACTCTTTACTTTGAAAATTATATCTGTGAATTGTAACAGAAGATTTGATATAATATCTTATTAATGCCTTGTAGATGACAGTTGATTGAAAATATTAAATATATCGAATTTATTATGTTAAAATATTGTAATCTTAAACGTCATCAATTGAACTCTTGATGTTCTCGAAACTATGAAAACTGTAGACTTGTTGCGAGTTTAAACATTTTTTTAACGTTTGCCTATCAGTTACATTGTGGATTAGCTAACGATAAACATTCGAATTTTTAATGCGATATAACTTTGCTGGAATTGAACAACCGGCTTCAACGTCCAGTTTACACAGAGAAATTATATAATCAAATTATTCTTATCATCCATATTTCGTATAATTTTCAATATAATAGTTTTCGTTCGGGATACTGCAATAAAGCATTCGTTTAATATTACATAACATTATTCAGTATCGACTTAAGGATTATACGAGAGATGGCACTATTTTCTATGTAAACGGGCTTGAAAAGTAGTTTTCATGCTGACTATTCATTGGTGATTAGATCAATATTAATCATATCTTTAAATGTAAAATTGATATGAATTCGATTCACGCAAGAAAATTGTAATAGACCTCAATCACACGATTTTGATTTTTTTTTAATGTAGCATGTTTTTTTGTTGTTACTTCTAGGGATTTTTTGATTTGCAAAACTCCTTGCTGCTGGGAATAAATACGTAAATACAATATGGCTGATGGCAGCAAAACGTCGCGAGTTTTTCTGCTGGAATTCTGCCTGTGATTTAAGATAAAATTGCGATTTTTTTAATATCTCGTGGAAGCTTTCAACAAGTCGAACCTTCCGCGAAGTTCGTTGCACGAAAAATGTCAAGAGTTTAACCTTATATTGGCCAAAGTTGCCGAGTGATTGGCGATGAAGATGTTTTCATTTTTTGAATCGGAGTTGACATTCACTAATTTTAGCAGCTTATAAGGTGCATGTAAAATGCAACAGGCTAACTGAAGCCTACACGGCGTTCGATGTAGCGGATCAGGACGATTCGTATAAATTGTGTGGCTTTCGCACGGCGATGGCGTAGGGGTGCCAGTACTATCATGGATACAGAAGTTGAGCTTGTCAAAGGCGAAGGGACCAGTGAAACTGGTCCAGGTTGTTCCGGCTATTCCAGCATGGTACATAGCAAGAAGGTCATCAAGCACGCGTTGCGCCAACAAGCCAAGAGACGGCGGAAAAACACAACCATAGCTGCTGGAAATTCACGTACCCTGCCACGCATTGTTGTCAAGCCATTGCCACCTCCACCACCAGACGATTCACCTGCTCTTGTAAACAATATCCAACACCCTAACACTGGTAATTCTGTAGTATTTATCCTGGTTGTCTTGCCTCCTCCCATTTGAATATTGACATTTCTTTCAATGTCAGTTTCGCACAAACACGTTTGGTGACCAGAGAATGGTGGCTGCCAAGATTCTCTTTCAGTCTCGTACTCCATTTCTTTAATTTCTTCTGTATACCTCAAAAAATTGTGAAAATGGCCTTTCACAAATTAAAGGTTTGCTTGAACTATTGCTTTTTAAGTTTGTTTGAGATGATTCCTTGCCCTGACTGTGCCATGAATTTTTTGTAATAAATCATCTAATTGTACGTGTATAGTTATCTTTAGAGCACACGTATAATACAAATTGAACCACTAATAATGTATTATGCTAAAACATCAACTATTTTATTTACAATATAGCAGCAGAGGAACCGGCAGCTACTATGAGAGAAGTCTTGGCCAGTTTACCAGGTTTTAGTTTAAAATCGGGCCGTAGACGATCAACCAAAAGGTTGTCGGCAGCTGCACAATTAGAAGCAGGTCTAGTGGATTTGGAATCACCAGCCAGTATTCTTGCAAGTACGAGTTTGCGAGCTCTACTTAATAGGCATACCTTTCAAGGCCTTCCACCATTGTATCAAAGAAAACTTGCCCAACTTTTGCCAGCTGTTGATAGACAAGTATGTTTCATTATCTTATGCTTTTATGCCATAGTGCATAAAGTACCTTCATTATACGCGTAAAATGATAATGCGAAGCTATTTACACCATTAGTACAGACCATCACTGTCGTTTAATAATCATTTTCATTTCTAATGTGACATTTAAAGCTCACAGTGTTCTACTAAACTAATTGTAAGTTAGTAGCAATAGCATATGACATTCAAAAAAATTATATTAATCTATTATTCATAGGATGCCGCAACATCAGGATTGAACAATGAATTTTTTGCGCGTGCTTGTTTGGAATGGCGAAAACGTCTAACGGAAGGGGAGTTCACACCAGAAAATCAGCAAAGACTTAAAATGGAAGCTGAGAGAGACAAACACAAATTAGACCCTTGGAAATTAAAGCACTTTGAACCTATTTGGGGTGAAAAATTAGAGCCGAGGCTTACTTCAGTATCACATTGTATAACAGAACCTAGATCCAGCGGTGCTGTAACTCGATCGAGTATGCGTCTTCGTCATGAGTCACAAATGGAACATCCTGTATCGGAGTATGCAGCATGTACCGTCTCGACGGTGAAAGAAAAAATGAAAGAGGATGATTCTTCAGCGGAAACGAATGTTATCAGTATTCCTGAAAGTTCTGAAAACACAGAAGAGATACAACAGGGATCGTTACAGGAAGACGAAAAGGCTATACAAATTTTGGCAGTTGAAAATCGTGTTGAGGAGTCTACGCATATGAATGAAATTGAGATAACAGTAAATGATCAACCCTATCAAGAAAGTTTTGCTGGGGAGCAGGTCGCGGAAGAGCTAGAAAGTCAAACTGCCGAAATTACAACAGATATGAATTCAATATGTCCACCAGAAAGAATAAAAGAAGTAAACGAAGAGCCAATGCCTCTGGCCACAAATGAAAAGATCTTGCAAGTCATCGAAGAAGTACCAGTTTCAATAATAGAGAATAATATAGCGCAGCTACCAAATCAATCTATGCCAACAGCTGTCGAAGAAGAGATTGAGTGTGCCTCTCAGGTATCGGAGGAGTGTTTATCCAGAGTATCAGATGAACAAACCCTGCGAGTATCGGACGACTCGGTATCTCATATGTCTGAGGATCAAGCTCCTTTATTACCAGATGAACAAATCTCTCATATGTCCGATGAGAATAATCCAGTGAATGAGAGTATGTCCTCGCACGAGGAAGTAAGAACGACGGAGTTGATAGGGACGACGGAGGAGCAGCAGCATGTAATTAATAACCAAGGGGAGAGTCGTGTTACGTCGGAAAATCCAACAGATGGGGAACCACAGATTCCAGAGGGAATGGAAATCGACAGCGAAACGTTGCAGCGTATTCATGAATTAGAAGTAAGACAGTCAATATAAATTTGAAAAATTGTTTAGTACAAAAGTTCTTTCATATGCACTTATCTGTTTTCTAGGTACGTGGTGAAATGCGTGAAGCGTACGAGGAAATTTCAGGTTGTCCTGAGGAAATTATTTACCCGATTTTAGAAGGGATGGAAATGGATTCAAACGGGACGGAGGAAGCGGACCCTCAGGTTGTACCGGGTCAGGGTGAGGATAGCGGGACTCAGCAGGACATGAATGGAGGAAACGAGGACGAAGCTCTTCGAGAGGCAAACAATTACGTCTGCTCAGAGATGCTTGAGTGCAGTTGGGCAGTTGATCCAAGTGTCAGCAACGTTAACAATATCAGTAGGGTAAGGTGCATATATATGGTTAATTAGAAGACGTTTCTCATGTGTAATAATCATGTTGCTGCATTACTGTTTAGAAAATCATTTTGACGACTTTTCCTCTTGTCGAAGATATAACTTGCGGCACAAGTAATTTACGTGTTTACCTTGCAGCGAGGTCCTCTATTGTTGCAAAGCTTTGACGGAGTGATAAGCTTATACTTTTTATAAAACAAGCTCGTCTATTGCGGAAGTCGTTCAAAGTAGAAATAATTTAAATATCATCTAAAACGGGCTGATCCTTCGATCTTTTTTGGAAGTATGCACACAAATTTTATAAAACAGAAGTTCAATTGGCAAAAGCGTAAGCCCAAATAGGTATCAGCCTCTGAATCAAGATATGTATAATATGTTTGTATGTATATGCGCACAAGCACGGCTGATTTATAATACGTACATACACGCACACGTACGTATTTCGTTTCCATCCTACGGATGAAATCATTGGTGTAATATTACAGATTTTAATGAGCAGCATACAATTAGTCAGAAATCATTAATTTTATTTTAACAATGGAATATAAGAAAAATATTCCTCAAGAAATTAAATTTAGTTTGATCAATCGGAAGCATAAAATCGATTCATTTCTGTTTTCAATTCTTCGTTATCATTATATTTTATTAATGTGTCTGCTCATCTGAATAATCAGTTGTCAGCCGATTAACGTAATTATAAATTAAGACACAGGAAGAGCTGCAGGTACCTTGGCCTCTGGTGGCAGCAGCTCTCGACGGTTCCGTCGCAGCCAATATCACAGTGACCACCCAGGATGAATGTAACGACACGACGACTACGACGGATACCGGAAGTGCCACCCAGAGACCCGTACCAGTCGATGCGAATACTGTGAAAGCAGAGACTGTCAACTGCATTCAGTTGTCTGGTACTCAGGCCGTGCCATTTCAACCGGATACCTTGCCAACGGAACCTCCTGTCACCAGTTGCCTGATGAAGAGTATGCAGTCGCAAAGTCCACCGATTATTGCGTTTCCTCAGCTGCAGTCAATACGATTCGTGCAAACGAGCTTTCACGCGGGTCAAAATGCAGCAGCGCAGCCAATTACAAACAGCACTCCAGTCCCGGTGCAAATTCAAACTCAGCAAAATTCCTCGCAGCAAGTGAACGTCGCAAGGGCCCCGGAGGAAGTTGTACAACTTGGGGCACAGAATGTCGTAGTACGTAACAATACACAGAATAACATTCCCCGAGCTCAGGTTCAGGGAAATGCGTCGACTGTTTGCGTGCAGTCGCAGGTCAGCCGAGCACAAAATCCAATTGTTGTTCAGCACCAGACACCAATGCCGACGCATGCTAGGCAGGTTGTTAGCACTGTGCAACAACAGCCGCAACAGCAACAATATCCAGCTACAGTAACAGCATCCTCGAGATCAGCTCGTTCTGCTGGACAAGGAGGACAACGTGGTTCTAGGAGTAACAACAAGGAACAAAGCGGAGGAAGATCACGTAGCTCCACGAAAGAGCCACCTGGCGCTGTTAACCTTGAACGTAGCTATCAAATTTGCCAAGCGGTAAGGTTATACAATTTTATAACGTTCATTACATAGATTTCTTTTAAGAAAAGTCTAACATTTCTTTCATTATAGGTCATTCAAAGTTCCCCAAACAGAGATCAGCTGAAAGCCCATTTAAAACCACCGCCAAGTTTACTTGCTCGAGGCGACGGTGCCTTTACTACAAACAAGTCAGGTGGTCGTACAATCACAGCAGTGAAGACTCAAAAATCTCAACAACCAACGCAACACGGTAAACAAACACAAAACAAGGCACAGGCAGTCATGTTGAGACACGTCTTTGCTACCGCACGTCAGACCATACCTGCAGAGGTGAGTCCTAAGGAAACATTATGATCTTACTTTCAAAATTTTTAATCTCCCATGTGCATTCGTCATCACGTTCAATGCTTCAGATTAAATCTAAAAGATGAATACTGACAATTTCTTCTTCAGGTTACAGAAAATAATGCGGTAGCACAGTTAGGCACCAACAATGCCGGTGGACTCGGCCAGTATATACTTGTGCAAAGAACGGGCGTGGGTGACGGAGCTCCTAGAGCATCCTCAGCGCCACCATTACCACCGCAAATAGCAGGTATGGGTGTCGGTGTCCACCTGGTGCGCGGCAGGCCTGCGAGCGCTGGAGAAGGTTCGCATCAGGCGGTTACCCTAAAGGCAAGAGGAGCTTCGGATGGCAGAGGTGGCGGTGGTGCCGAACCAGGTGCACCAGGTGTTATAATGGGTGGCGACCCACCTCCCCCTTGCGAATGCAACATGCGTGGAGCTATGGTTATATGCCGTCAGTGCGGGGCATTCTGTCACGATGATTGCATCGGTCCTCAGCGTATTTGCGCAACCTGCCTCATACGCTAATCCTCTTCTCTTTTTTACTCGCACATCCCACTTTCTATGTATAAATACATTCTAAGAATTCGACGAAGTACGAGTGCTGATTGGCAGGCAAAATATTTTTTTAACACACGATCATCATCTGCTTGGGACTCACAGAAAAGTTGGCTCGTGCATCACACGCGAACACGCAGTTCTTCGTGTGCTCATGACTCTCTGACTAGAAAATATTTCTTAATTCGCAATTTACTCTTGTAAAAATTTTCTTCG
Source organism: Trachelus stipa (assembly GCA_036026315.1). Taxonomy (NCBI): domain Eukaryota; kingdom Metazoa; phylum Arthropoda; class Insecta; order Hymenoptera; family Cephidae; genus Trachelus; species Trachelus stipa. The sequence goes on along the minus strand of JAYRCB010000438.1, from coordinate 862,363 downwards.
TCTTACGCAAGATAATTTTACGATAAGGCATATGCGTTTCCCTTTTTTTAGTTTGCTGCTCAGCATGTTCGCTTCTGCGACGTTCTTAGAGCTGAGAGTATCGGGGATATCGTTAGAAATTGAACTAAGTAGCAGACGTTATATTGTTCAATAAATAATTCTGGGCGCGACATACGAGATACGTTATTATATACATGTTTAAAGGGTAGTTTGGAAACAATTTGAGATATACAACGTACACGTTGAGTACGTTTGCATAGTTTGGGGACGGGTCTCAGTCTAATTTCAATATAACGCATGCTTCCAGGATCATAAAGCGGACTTTCACACCGAATCTTGTTTACATTTTTCCAATGTTACACACCCAGTGTCTGTGATGGGCTTAGAGGTTTCGCCAGGTTAGATTAGGTTAGAATTTTAATGCTGTGATGTCCCAAGGTTTAGTTTTTTTTTTTCAAACATTAGCTTGCTATTGTGAATGTTCCAAAATCGCCTGGGTCCTCAAACTATACGAATTACATGATTATATATACATATACATATACTCATATATATATGTATATGTAAATAAATATTCTTTTTCTCATATTCATTCGTACTTAGATTTATCCGATGGCAGAAGTTAATCGCTCAAACTTTTTAGCACAGTGACAGAATCAAGGTCACTTGTTTTTTAATGACGACGCACCACGGTACATGATGTACAGTAGTGATACCTGTTAAAAAATTTATACAATCAATATTGTCGACCGAAATCGTATGGAGCGTCACGTCAGTGCGTGGCCGGCCTTAAAGTTCATATACGTGTATAAAATTAATATCCCCGAGACTCTCGGAATAGAGTAACAACATATTGTAACTCTACGACAGTCTGACTCCGGTTTATCGTCTTCCACTGACATCACGCGCATAACTTTTGCGACTTCGTTATTTATTTATTCTCATATAAATTTCAGTTCTCTCATGTTAAAATGATGGACCTTACCGTTCGCGCCGACTTGGATCTTCGTTAAATTTTTCCTTCTAAAAATGGCCAAGCTTTTAATTTTCTTTGTCGCGAGATGCATTCGCCATCCGAACGTGTCAAAAAGTTCTTGTACGAAATAGCAGAGTATATTTATGATCATTGCTTGGAGTTGTATGTATTTAATGATAAAACGGCGCTTGCGGCTAGGTCATTCGTAGGAGATGCACCTTCACTATGGGTAGTGACGTATTTAGGTGTAAGTGACAAGCTTATTATTAGGAGATCAAGTATTTTAGGTAGTCTAGGGAGCGTCTCGTTACTTTATTAGAACCAGTTAGTGAATGCGAGAGGTTTGCAGATTTAATTGCTACTTCTTTAAAACTGGTTAACGTGAATGAGGGACTATCGTAACACGTCATTACGCGCATATTGTATATAGAACACGTTCGTTCGTTCATTCGTTCAGTCATTCATTAATTCATTTATCCATTCATTCATCGTTCATTCATTTATTCATTCAGTCATTAAATCGTTTATCATTATGCCATTAGGTTCGCAGAGCAGGAGACTACATATTAGCGTATCAGGGACAAAAGTAACATCACGCAATTCTCGTTCATAGATTAATATTATATTAATGATACATAATCATTTATTTTTTATCATCTACAATAATAATTCGTATTATTGTAATTGCATAGCAAAAATACTGTGTACTCTTCGCTCAAATGTAAATAAAATCATATTCGTTTAAACTTTAAACGATGAGAATCTCACGATCCTTCTTTGCATCTGCCGTTATTTATTATGAGGTTATCAGAGCTTTCGTTGGATTGCTTTGGTAATTGTTTATTTTACTTTTGACTCAATTTATTTTTCTTGTCTGTAGAGTTGCAAAAAGAAACGGTTATTCGGGTCTCATTATTTAGTTACAGGTGTTTCTGTATTGTAATGTAATATTGGTGCTTTTGTCTTTTTGAGACTAAATCGTATTTTTGAAATATTTAATTTTAATTTCTAAGATCCGGTTTTCACGGGAGATTTAGTTTGGTGATTGTCTGAGGTAACTTGAAGCTCTGATCTGCATGGAAAATGAATTTGTTAATCATTGCTTGTTACACTGCTAAATTGATTGCAAAATACAACTGTTTGATCCGTTGAGTTTGAGGTCAATTTTTAATTATACAAAATGTTTATTGTCAGTCAATCCATCGGAAATAGTCGACTCATTCTGAGAATTTTACCGTCCAGCCATTAATCTGTGTACGTCTCTCTAATAGATTCAATGACAACTAAAGCTACACGTGGGAGAATATTTTCAATATTTGTTAATAAAAATATTTAAGGTAGGTTCACATGAGTGAGCGTGTATATGAGATAAATTTTATCTGTGTATATTTAAATCCGTATCGGATTCTAGAAAGATAAAATATGGCATCCAAATTTAGCCTACTAAACGTTTTTTTTATAATCTAAAACAGCGAAATTTTTATTTCCCACTTATTAGATATAAAATAATATTGCCATCGCTATATTTTATTTATTCATGTACATTATAGATTTTGTAATAAAATTTGTTACGCTGAAACCGATAATGTCGGTATAAACGTAATTAGAAGTACAAGGAATATAATGGATTGTTAATTATTGAAAGGGATTGATGCTTTGTTTTGCAGTTTTTATTTTCTTTTCAGCAATATTAATATGATAATATAATAATAATCGGACTCTGGAATTATGATACATTACTTATGTCACGACTACTTTGAACACCTTTTATATTAGTCGCTAATTTACGAACATATTTTTGAAAATGTATCAGGCATCGCCTCAGTCTCGTGAATATTGCGAAAAGTTCGCAAAAACGGCACTGTTGGAAAAACAATAACCTTCTAACAAAAACTTTATAATACTCTACGCAAGACAATTTGCTTGCGACCACTGTTTTCTTTTTCTATTAGAATTCTGAGCTAATTAGATTATTGCTCAAGCACTGTATGTAAAGTGTGTGCGACTCAAATTTGCCAATATTGCATAAAGGAGAGTGAAATTTGACTCATCATTATACAAAAAGAACATACGAAGTATTTGTAAATTTCTTGGTCATTGTAAAATGACAGCAACAAATTATATAGGATAAATTTAAACAAAGTATTCTTTTCACTTGCAGGTTTCGTCGTTTTCGAACACATAAATGATTAAAAATATGTTGAATAGAATCAGTTTCGATAGTGACCCTAAAAAATAGTCAGATATATAAATAATTTATCTCATAATTATCGTAGATTCGTTCTGATTCAATCAAAAATGCTTGAACTGAATTTTGTAAGGTGTATTATAATATTTTTATAAATTTCTGTTTCGTTTATAGTTATTGGGAATGTAAACTGTAACGTAAAAGGGATATTTTTAAATCGCGTCAATATTCGGCGATTATCACATCGAAAAAATTATGTAGTATCCATTAAGACCAAGGTATAGAAAAGAGGATGAAAATAGCTTTCGTTTTACATCTGTGGTAACTGATCAATTGGCGTGGCGAATTTGAAATCTTCTGGAAAGAGTTTACCAGCGTGCGGATACATAAGCTTGTAAGATTGTCTGATAGTAACGTCAGCAACACCAGCGATATCGCCAATTTCTTTTTGGGACCTTTTGTCTTCTGAGGCCTTAAAATAGAACAACAATGTGATATTAAATATCTTGAATTAAAAAAGTATTTTTTTTTCAGATTTTTACCTGTGATGCCATATAAATGGCCGCTGCTGCTACCGATATAGGTGATCTTCCTGGTACAATGTCGATCTCTACTGCCTTCCTGGCGATATGGGTGGCTGCACGTTGTACCATATTGGGAAGACCCAAATTTGAACAGAATCGCGACATGAAGTCACCGGTTGTGATAAGATCTACACTGGTTTCCAATGCCTTCAGAATCAACTTGAAACATCGGCCGATTTCTTTTTTACTGATCTTGCTCACTGCACAGATTTCTTTAAATGTACGAGGCACTCCTTCCTGTCGACAAGCTATGTAAAGGCACGCTGATGCAATTGCATCGTTTGCGCGACCCTTTAAATTCTTCCCATCATGAACCTGCTTGAAAAGGTTGTTTGCCCTGTCTACGATGGTCTTAGGAAGATTAATGCGATCAGCCATTCCATTGATTTCACGAAAGGCATTGATCAGAGCTCTGTCGGAACTACTCATCTAGAAAAAAATTGAGTTTAGAAGAAGGTATTTCAAATCTAGTTATACAACTTTAAAGAGGAAAATGGGATTTTATTCAAGAAAAGTAATTCAGATAACTTACTGTACGCCGGTTTTGATATTTTGATGCTCCAAACGCATCAAACGAAGCTGCACCAGTACCTGGTCCAATCATTGTCGATAGATCTGATCCATTGAGCAATGGATTTTCTGGGCCACCAACACGAGAAGGATCTACTCCAGCTTTTTCATTACTAAATGTTCTCCATTCCGATCCAACATCTATTACCCTATAAACACATGATAAAGGTTCAACATAGAATTCTTTGATAATATAGCATAATATTTTCAGATAATAACCTGTCGCCTACTACCAATCCACATTCTGAACAGATCTGATCTCCAGCACGATAATCTTCAATCAGAACAGCATCAGGATGAGCGTAGCAACATACTTTATTTGTCTCATGTCTAAAAAAAAAGGTACATGAATATACCTAACGTGTTCTACAATGTACACATAAGTCAGAATCAGAATTAGTAAATTACTGAGAAACAAGATACATCTATATTATAACATAAAATACGCTATAAGCATTTCAACTGCATGTCAAACGATGCAATTCGAAGATTAGGTTTAACAAAGAATGTGGAGTTTTATCCTCTCTTTGAAAAGATAAGTTCTTTTATAACGTCTTTCAATTACGAGGAACAGATGCATAATATTGCGTACATTGACAGCGTATTTTTGTTATACAATAGCACGCCAACCTTGGCGGTGAGGTTATCGATAAAGAAAATTTATAAGTTTCAGTAGATCAAAAGAAACCTTGTTTTATACGTCCATCACAACATAATAACCTCAACCTTTATTATTGTCCATGCACCTCTAACAATTATGTTCCCAATTAACACGAAAAAAAAGTTTTAATTCACCTTGACGAACTTGCCATATTTTATGTATTGTGTCAATCGTGTGTATAAATAATTTATATCGAAACCAGTACGATCGGGTCTTTATCGATATGTGCGCAACTACCTTCGCGCCGAATGCGTTTCTAACCAGGAGCGTATAATAAATGAAAGGTACCCATAGATTCAAAGGGTTATATTTTATACCTAATAATGAATTAAATAACATCACCATTAGGAATATACTTTAAGTTAAAAATTTACAGTCAAATAGGTTAATATATACAATTAGGGTATATAGTATATTGTAAGAAATTTATACGATGCCGATCGTATACAAATTTAATCTATTAAATACATTGAATACGACCCTCTATTTCTCTCATTTTCATTATCATCTAATCTTTAAATATTGATTATCATTATCAGTTTTAATCATGATACTGCTAATATCTGTACAACTTTTATGTTATGCGATAATATTCGTAATTTTATATTGACTAGATCGACACGCACGTTCCGCGCTTGACGAGAGGCAGAGGCCCTATAGAGCTATAAACAAATTTAGTATCCCACAGTATATCTATTCAACCTAATAAAATTATTAGCTTAAAATTAAAGCATTTTTGAATTAATTAGTTTTATCACGAATTAATCAGTTAATTTCTATGTATAACGAATATGTGATAATTATATTACATGACTTGTAAATTCGTTTGCGGATAAAATTCTCCCTGTCAAAGTATCTGTCTCTTTTTAATGGCAGCGACAGTTTCTAAAATGAATCAATTTATTTCAAAATTCAAATTTGTATCTATATTCACCAGACTTTTAACTAATCAACGTTTCCGTTTCTTAAACGATGCATATTTTTATAATCCAAAAACCCGTTTTTGCAATGAATCAACGTTTTTGTAAGGCGATCATCCACTATCACAATTCACTCAATTTATTTTAAGATTAATTATTATCAACGAACGCCGAACAACATTTCCTTGAAGCAGTTAGCTAATTTTTAAACTGCACGTTCACATTCGTTGACTGACAACACTGATAACTATTCACAATCCGAATAAAGCGGTAATAATATTACAATCAAATTTTCGATAAAACCTGAGATGATTTTTTGTTCTAAAGGAAGGAAAGGAAAGAAAAAAGGGAAGGATGATTCATAACCTGCAATGACAGTGTGAATCCCATTTATTATTTTAATCAGCGAAGAATTATATGTCTAATTATTCATTTAGTCTTATCAACTCCAAGAGTTTTAACTCTTTTTATTTAAATATCCATATCCTGACTTTCATGCGCAATTTCTGTTCACATTTGATTTGCAAGAATAAATAAAGCCGGATCAGTAGAGAATGAATGTTTATGTATTTATGTGCTCCAATTAATTCATTTTTGTTATCTAATTTCCCGGTAGGACAACAACAAAATATACTACGGCAAATATAATTTGGAATTAAAAATTGTACCTGACATTTTCACCTGTAACACTGTGAAACATTTCACTTCATTTTCACAACCAATTTTTACGAAAAATTCACGAAACACTGTAGTTGAAAATATAACATTTTTTATAGAAATTTCGTCCGCCCGTAAATTGAATTGGATAAACATCGTGGGTAACCCCAATCTCTCAAACCGAGGGTGCTGTTTCACGGCGTTTGGAAAACGAAATCGGAAAGGCGGAATTTGAATACCTTGGTTCCCCATGAAGCATATTTTATTGGAAATGGAATGAAGTTTTAATTTTAGTTTCTATAGAAATTTGTGTGTGCCAAAATTTAATTCAAAATTATATGAGATCAGTAGAAATGTTAAGTTACTTTATACAATATTTATTCTCTTAGATCACGTTAATTAATAATAATTTGCTCCATAGGAAACCAGGGTATTAAAATTCAGAACGGAACGATCGGGACTGGTTAACGTCTCACCATTCCGCCTTTCCGATTCCGTTTTCCAAGCGCCATGGAATAGCACGTTGTCCAAACACGGTGAAGCGAATGCAAAGTGACAGTTTCACACCGATCAGTTGATGACATGGACTAACAATCGATACTTCGGAAAAGCGATAGTAATGCTTCTATAATTCGAGAAAAATTCAAATGTATTTTTTAGGAGAGGAGAAAAAGAGAAGAGAGAAGAGTGGGGATTGTGCAAAATATTTTCTTCGTAAACATATTATTAAGGTGACGTAGTCACTTAATTTGGATAACACGACTTGAATTAATACACGTGGCGTACGCGTGCAAAACAACGATATACTTTTATATAGTTGGGACTTTTCAGCGATATGATTACTTATCCTCGATACGTAGTGTAATCAGCTGTCTTTGACATGACGAGATTTTATATTGTTGTGTACTACAAGATGATAATTAAAAGGCTTTCTGCAATCCAAATTTTAGACAGCAATTGAAATGCAAAAAAGGTTGATTGTTCAATAGCTGGTTTGATTAATTGTAATATGCAATTTCTAGCAATAATTTCGAACGTTTGCTCGCAGTGCATTGATTGGCATTCTGAAATTTATGTAAAAATTATCAACTACGTTGTTTTATAATCAATACAATTTCTGTTTCCGTGTCTCAACTTTTTAGGAGACATTTAACAACAGAGTCAATTTAGCAATACTGTGATAAGAATGTTATGGATATAGCTACTTGTGAAATTACCGCAAGAATTTACGCAGCGAAATTGAATGTAATTATAAAAACGCAATAGGAGTTTCTTTAGTTAATTTCGCGGAAAAAGTCTTTTTAAATTTGTTTACTTTATTGCGTCTTACAAGACTTTAGGGTAGAATAGAATGATATAATTATACAAGTGGAATGAAAACATTATTCATTCAAAATTTAGAACGGCAGTGAACGGACAGTGTAGGGGTATTTTGGTTGTTTAGGATGTTACAGTTTGTCTCTGAGAGGCCAGTCAAAAACTGATTTTTAATTTCAAGAAATAATCACAAAATTAAAAATTTTTGGGATGTTAGCTACGTCATCCCGAACATTTCACATATTTTATCACCTTGTAATTATTTATTGGAATTTTAATGGCAGATAGAGATTGCTATGCAGGACTACAAGAATCATGCGTAACCCCATATTTTGTAAATCCAGGGATACTGTCCTATCCTGCTAGTAAGGAAGATCTTTGCAGGATTCCTCAAATTGGCCAATAAATCGTTGAGGATAACAAGAGGCTCGCTATTCTGGAGTGGGTCGTGAAATCTTGGCAGTTTTACCAGGGTAATCCTTTTCAAGATCCAACATCATTTTGTTACCCCCAATAAAGAATAAACATTCTACAAAATACTCCAATCCGACTAAACAATACAGTGTCGATAATGTAATATTTTTTTTTTGGTTCCTTATCTCTTTTCTCTCTTTTTTTCTTTTCTCTCTCTTTTTCATACCTTTATCCATGCATGATGTCGATACGTTTCATATGGCAACAAGGTTATTTCGAAGTATTGCACCACCTGAAGTGGGCTACAGTGGGCCACAATAGAGAAATCGAATGAACGGGCTAACTTCACGTTAGTCAAATACTCCTGAATGACGCTAGTATATCTGTATATGTATATTGGATTTACTCGATGCTTCCAAAGCGAAACAGGAGGTTTTATTTGTCAAATTACAATTTATATGTCAATTTGATAAAAAAAGTGAACACGCTAACAGCTAGATATTATATAACTTTATTGGAACTCCCTAGCGATTGTAATATATCGTTATAGCACGTTATTTGACCCCCGCAATCTCATTATGTGGAACTGATTAAACAATCATTCGCTGGGGGTCTTGAATAATATAATTACTGAGAATGAGAAACACGAAATTTTGATAAGTAATTTTTTTTATTTTCGTGATATCAACAGTCAAGGGTTATAAGTGTCAGAACGACACATTTATTGACTCTATTGAATGATATTTGGTTATGTGAAACGTGCGAAATTGCACGATACCTTGAATTGGGTATAATATGACAGCGAAATAGTTCAATTATGGAAGTAGTTAATATACCCAGTAAACTTATAATAAAATGACAATTATATATCTATAATGCTATAATTTTATACACAAAAATATTATAGTTACGTATATCCAGTATTTTTTTACCAAACATGCTATTACATGTAACGTGCATGTTAATTGTAGTTTTGTACCCGAATACATAAAGTACATATAACAGGGCAACTGATTTATAACAATTACAACTTTCAGTATGAAATTCAAGCACTGTTTATATATAAGCCGTTCAGTGCACAAATCGATTAACTCCACTTTTTGAAAATTCTTAAATTTAAGTGTCAAAGCACTTGATATAATCATAATATACATTATTTCATCGCATTTCTCAACTTTTTATTTTATGGAGTTAATCGATTTGTGCATTGAACGGCTCATATATCCGTTAATTTGTAATTGTTGGGATTAAATTTCCTTGAGAAAAAAAAATGTCTGCACAAACACATACATACGTTAAGCTTGAAGACCCAGTATAATTTTATTTGCAAGATATTGAGTTTAATTATTCATCACTCTGAAATATCGAAATCCTAGATTGTACTTTTTTCATTGCGCAAGATATTCTAGTTATCAGCATTCAATTAGTGTATAAGAGATTGTAAAATTGATTAAAATAACGTGATATTTGTTTATTAAGTTTTTTGCGTATTTACCGAAAATTGGTCATGGGGCGTGTAGATATAACGTTGTAATGTACAAATTTAGAGAGTGATAAATAACGTGCCGAAAATTATCATTGCTCGTATAGTAAGTTGCGCAATTAGTTCGGATAAGAATAATCTTTCGAATTATCAGTAAGGTTTTCCCATAATATTTATTAGGAAATATCGAAATATAATTGCCATAATGAAATCGCAGTAATTATAACCCGACTAAATATAATTATAGTCTTTTCTTTTTTAATCTATAAATCTTGATAAGTACTAATCGATATCAGTACATAATTTAATGTTAATCCTAAACAGACGTGTAATGACATTTTTTATCCCAATCGTAATGACCAATTACGTATATTTGATTCAAGATTCTCGGACAACGTTAATAATAATATTAGTCTCCCATTAACATTGCATAATCCTAAGAAAGTTTCCCTGATAAAGGCAAACATTTTCGAAGTTCCTAAACAATCAAGACTCGTTAATACGTTGATTAGCGCGTCAAGCTGATTATGAAACGTGTGTACTAGCATTTACCAATAACAGTAAATTGTTTCATGAAAACAGACTGAAAGTCAAAACACACATATATATATGTATATATTTTATAAGGAAGCGTAGTTATAAATAAAAATTTAGGAAAAATGAATAGAGTAAATAACACGGTTACGTAAAATTATTAGCCAAACACGTGGTGCTTTCAGTAGGGGGTTTTAATAGGGATCTGGATAGATCAACGTCAACAATTTTTTGTTATAGATATCTAAAATGCGTCAAGAATTTCTCACGAGAGCATAGAGTCTGTTTTTGTTGTTTTAGGTTATTAGTAAATTTTCAAGTTTCCATGAATATCGTCTTATCAGTTGATTACGTAAGATGAATATCGAAGCAGTAGGTAACGGCACGTATATCCAATATGTGAAATGCATTACGTTACGTTACTGAGTTATATGTATAGATTGAATATTTATCTTTAGAAAAAACAATGCAAAGTACCGGTTGCAGTCCAAGGAATTGTCTGGATATATCCAGATGGAAATAAAGGAATAAAAAAAATGTGAACCATGTGACGGGTGTGAACTATGAACTAGTGAGAACTGGTACTGGCACGATCGACTTCTCCATACAGAGTATAGATACCGATTAGTTTTATCAATAAGCCGTGTGCCCAAGTATCTGAACTTTGTATTTTGATTTATCGGGTGTAAATTAATGAGCTGTTAATACGATTGTTTTTATTTTATATGAAGCTGAGTCTCGTATTTTACACACCCCCCTCCCGGTCCCCTCGATTATCCAAAATAATATTGAGAGGAAACTCACGTATAATTTTTCTCGGCTATTTTTTAAATTTAAATTTGCATTTCAACGGTTAATTTTCACATTAAGGTTAATCATTTGATAAATGTTTTTTATAGTCATCGTTGTGAACGCACGCTTAAGTTTGTTCACGAGATGTCCGAGTGGGGCGCGACGCGTGTGTATCGCGAAGAGCATGAAGATTTTCTGCAGTACTCACAGGTCAGATAAATGTATCGTTTAGATAAGATTTTTTTATACTTCTTTTTTACAAGAGCCTTTTACTATTTGAGGCATTTCTAATTATCGATGAATATCGTAACAGACTAGACACGGAAATCATGTAACAAGTAGTGGGATAGATAAATAAATGTATTGGTCGTATCGGACCAGAAGACATCATGTGTCATGGGACTCGCTTATGCCGACAGGATGGGGGATCAATGTGATTGCAATTCTTTCTTTTGAACTCGACTTTCTTTTTTTTTGACCAAGTAGTATCATCTATCGTCTGTTGGAGTTCGCCGGGTCAAGTCTAGAGGTGGGGGTTAAGCCACGTGGTCCTAACCGTCAACATCCACTATATAACATCCACTATATAAAGGAGCATCTTCCAAATTTTAACGGTTTCTTCTTACTTAACAGTCACAAGCTAACGAGCTCATTAAAGGTTGTACCATACCTTAAAGGCTGTATCATTGATTAATCAAGATTCAATATATAAGACGTCGAAGCATTATTAATTCACAGGATTCAAGTAAGTTCTTGTGTATATTTATATATGTTCCACGACTAAATATCCTGTCTAGGGAACACATTTACCTTAAAAGTTATAAGAACATGGCCCTTCGAAAATGTATTTCACTCGTGGACAAACTGTGGCTTATTTGAGACAAGTAAAATTTCAAAGAGAACATTCAGCTCGTTTTTGTTTATCTCATAAAACTACCTCAGGATATGAGTTTCATATTCGAGGGACTCTTGTACGTTGTAAACCATAAGAGGTTGGCCTCTTGAAATCAAACTGATTTTCTAGCTTGAATGCATGCTTATTATAGCTCGATGACGTGCAGCTATCAAAGTACTAAGTCCGATCGTAGTTCCACATCAGTGCCTAATTAATTCCATGTTAACTTTTGGTGGTAGTTCTATACAAGCAGGTACACATCATCGGAATAAGATTAGAGAGTGCTTCCTATGAGATTATTTTACGCTGCACAAATTTCTGGATACGAAGTAATATTCTGCGTTTTCGTAATTGGATTAATTAGTCGGAGTTTGTATATATAAATATTAGTCAACAGAAGTCTTGTCGTGTGATACCTGGACGAATAGATATAACGGGATAATTTGTGGATATGACTATAAATAACATTAGCGAGTCATATGTGAATCGTACGTTAGGGGAGAAATGAATTGTGAAAATTCATACGTTTGAAGTAATTTCACTGATAACGCGATAAGAAAAAAAAGTCAGTCTGACGCGTGCTGTCTTGACTCAACCACTTGTAACTGCTTTAATTACTATATAATTGAGACTTGTTGTTGTTTGATATTTTGAATACTTGGTACGATGTCCATATGTGAATCGATAGTACGTGATGTAGACTGATGAACTTTGTCCTCGTTGCTGGGTGAGTTCGACGTGTCTGGAATGAATGAATGAACGAATCTGTTAGGTTTGGTTAGGCCAATGAGATTTTTCGAAGTTTCATCGGCTCTGTTAAAGCTTTTGAGCTTACTGACAATGAGACTCACACACTCGCTATTTTTCAGAATGAGTAAATTGGGATCGCTGGCAGACGGTTCGCTATCCTTGATGAGCAGAAGGAATCACTGCAGGAAGACAAATTCTATGTATGTTATTCCCGAAGGAAAACTTTCCCTGATGAAGAATAACGACGCACTGGGAAAAAACATAGACGTTGGAAAGCCCGTTCTTTATAGGAACGGTATCCAACCTAATCCAATTGCAAGCCGTGACGACGGAAGGTAGAGAATAAATTTTATTCTTTTTTCATATGGCGAATGAAGTAGGTCGCTTTCTTATTGTTAGAAGGATTACTAAAACAGATAAAAATTACAAGATGGCAAGTAATGATAGTTTTTCAAGGAAGATTAGATAAGAAGGGAAATTTTTATTCATAAAAAATAAAGGCACTTAAGGGATGAGACAGACTCAGTGAACCCCATATGAGTATTTATGGACTTATGCAAATTGTAGTTTTTGTCTTTCATATCGTTTTGGTATATAAACTTTGACAGATGGACATTATTTGAGGTTAGTCATAATAGATTGTGAATATGCCATATATGCAGATGATTCATGGATAATTGTTGGATACGAGTTACCGACTGGTATTTGCAGTAAGAGTCAAATGGACTCAGAACAATTTATTAATATTTATTTTAATGATAGTATATTTCAAGCATAGACTCAAGATTATCAAAATTTAATCACAAATTATAATAGATGAGTGTATTCTTAGCACAAGGTCTTATAGCTATATTGCTCAAAACTGATAAAAGAAATTCCAAATTGAAATCACAGTACAAAGGTTTTAGGAATTGTAGCATAAAGTTGAATCGCCATACTGAAGTTCGAGAAAAATAAATTGCTAATTTTGCACCATCAACGTATAACGTTACGCATTAATTATTGATCCAATATTTGATACATGGAGTACAAATATTGAACCAGTGATAACATCTAAAGAAATCTTTAATCTGCCAAATGTATGTGTAAAATATCTTTTGTGTACTTTATTAGCAAGGTAAAGCAACCATACACGGATAAAACGAGGTTTCAATTTCGAGCACAAAAAGTGTCAAATCTGTTTTTTGAATGTTCGAATTCTACGACGATGGGAAGACACATTAAGATAATGGCACTAATTCACATATTGACGAACGTTAATAGTCACACTTTATGTATTATACAAGGCTATGTTATATATAGACTATAGACTGTGGTATTTTAGGACGTACAGAAAAACGTCATTTTTCTCAGTGCAGAGGAGTCGTATTTAGGCTGATAAAAAAATGACTAACTTGAAACAACATTGAATTGGATTAGTTGTAGATTCTGCTAGTTGATAATTCAATGCGATTGAAAGAGCATAATGATCCCCGCTTATTGATTTTGGAGGACCTTGGAGCAATCCTGGTACAGATCAAGGATAGAATTTATTATCACCATAATCTTGCTTAGCAGTCTGTACAGTTGGATACTGCTGTTTATCGCCATGATAGACAGACTCTACTAGGATAGGCAATTTTTTTCTTTTCTTTATAGCTGGACAATGGATGATCTCGATGACATCTTTTCTATCTGAAATTAATTATAATTTTCCAATTGTTGTTTTCTGGATCACTTACAGTGAATAGGGTTAAATTCGTCCATCTGTCGTGACTAGATTTTCACTGACTTCTTAGGCGTCTCTAGTCCTTATATGTAATCAGGTGGTACGGTAGCGTTGGGTTTTGCGCCATCTTACGGTGCCCAGCAGGACTTTTAAAGCAAATTCGTATTCAATTTGACTTATTAGCGCGCATGGCGGACGATTTAAATGTACTGCCGAATTTTTAAACGCTGCTTTGAGAAGTTTTCAAGCAATTATTGGAAGAAAATATAATTTCCTTTAATTATGAATCTTTGTAGACGTCGCTGTGAAGGGGCTTGATAAAGAAATTAGGGCTAACCTCTGAGGAACGTTATAGTATATATTATTTAATCTATCATTACGTGACGAACTAGTCGGGTAATGCAGCGAATCAAAGTGCAATAATAAAATTATGTACAATGTTTGGATGGGATTCTGACGTTGCCCGATGCATCTTCACGTTTCATTTCTGTACTTTGAGTCACGATATCTTACGCATGGCTCATCAAAAAGATACATAATTAGAGGTCATTGAGGCTGTCTTAACCTCGTTATAATTTAGACAAGAAAAAATATGGCGTCAGTGCTTATAAATATATTGTTGGTATACCTTGAAATGAAAAATGGTATACTTGATTTGATTATAAATTTGTCTGAGTAAAGTTTTCGTATAGAATGCAATTTTTAAAAATATATAACGCGGGAGGGGGAAGTTTCCTATGACGCATGATAGTTATAAACTACGTGACGGGAAGTGAATAATTTGTAATTAATCTTGTTGAAGATTACAGTCTTGGTATGAAGAAAAAAATGCTAGTTCCTAAAGAAGTAGATAATAAATAATCTTGTTTCATTGGAACGATGAATTTTAAATATATCTGACCTCATTCGTAAAGTTTTAATCCAATATGATTTTTAATCTTTATAGTTTTTTTTCTTTAGCTTTTATTTTTTCATTCGTCGCACTAATGAAATACATTGTCTTTATCTTACAGGGACAAGTATGAACTTGGCTCTTATGGTTATGGAAAGAATAGCGTGAAGTTGCTTCATGTGCAGAGAGATGGCGCTTATCATGAGATCCGAGAATACGAAGTGGACACGCATTTGCGTTTGAATTCGCAAAAAGATTATCTCGAGGGTGACAATAGGGATATTATCGCTACAGATAGTCAGAAAAACACTGTTTATCTACTAGCTAAGAAATATGGCGTAAAATCTCCTGAGGAATTTGGAATTCTCCTATGCGCCCATTTTCTTTATACGTATAAGCACGTCGAGGAGGTTAACGTGAACGTCTTAGAATATCCTTGGTCTAGACACGAGGTCAATGGAGTATCTCATAATCATGCTTTTGTATTTAGTCCTACTGCCATTAGATACTGTCAAGTTTCACAATTAAGAAACGGTGAGTGTTTATTTGTATTACTGATTACTATGCATAGTATTTTTCTTTTCACGATAATATTGTGTATCGTTTATTCATTAGAGTCGCCAAAGATCCGCGGTGGACTCAAGGATCTTCGTGTTCTTAAAACCACGCAGAGTTCGTTCACTGATTTTATTCAGGACGAGTATAGATCATTGCCGGATGCTAATGATAGGATCTTTAGCACAGTCGTCACGGCCTCCTGGGACTTTTCCACAGCTTCCGGAGTAAATTTTGATCAGGTCTGGCACACTGTTAAAGACTGCATACTCGAAAATTTTGCTGGACCACCTGAAACTGGCATTTACTCACCAAGCGTTCAGAATACACTCTATTTGGCGGAGAAAAATGTCCTGGATAAAGTAGATCAGGTAAATATTCTTCATTACCTACTTATATGACTGTCTAACGACCATTTCCGATTTTTTGTAAATTTAACAAAAGTTTGAAAATTAATTCCTAAATCGTGATTCACCCTGTATACGAAGACGTAGATACATATGTATATAGAGTTCTTAAGTAGAAATGCGCCACCTGAACATGGTTCTACTATAGAAATCAAATGGATCCGCTAACTTCAGGTGGTACGTTTCTACTGAATAACCCTGTTCACAAAGTTGTGTAGCTATTTTTTAATAATGATTTTTTGGGGTAAAAATCTAAAATGTTTTTCTTTCTAATTCACAGATTTATAGCATCGAGATGAAGATGCCAAACAAGCATTACTTTGACATTGATCTAACGAAATTTCAGAAAGTCGTACAGGGTGAAAACAAAGAGGTGTATCTTCCGGTAGACAAGCCTTCCGGTATCATATATGCCCAACTCGATAGAAAAGTGACAACGTCAAAGTTATGAAATTTCTATTTAATAAAGTAATGATCGAACAATTGCCATCTGCGGAATATATCCTAAGCATGTGTATTATGTCACGAACCGTTAATGGTCGTTGCGTAATGCCGAGATAGATATTAATTACGTTTTCGTCGATGGACTCGAAGATTCGAGGAGTAATGCTTTCACTATTTCACCACTCATGTGCATTTATTAGCGATACTCAATTTGTACATATATCAGTATTTGTATTGTAGTGTTATGTGACGCTGTTAAATTTCAATGTTTTTCATTATATTGATTACTTTGATTATGAAATCATTAATGCGTCACTACTGTTATTTAATAGATTGTTAAATAATTTTAAGAATCTTCCAAGGTTACTTTAATTGGGTTGTTGTTATGATAATTATTTTAATAAATTGAAAAATTTTTATTCTTTACATATTCATGTTCTAATGAATATTATCCTTTAAATTTTCCATATCTTTTCATTGGCAAATTTTCTTAGAAATGCGTCAATGATTTTTTTACATATCTTAAGCCACACCAAACGTGTCCCAGATTTTACACCATTCTCGTGGAACTATTTCGGTGCGGCTTTTTCTTTTCCTTTTTTTATCTTTTTTAATAGTCGATCTCTTTACACATCCTTTGGCGCGCCCAGTTTCCTCTACAACTGTCATTATTCAAACATACATCTTTAGTGAAACCTGGAAATATTTGAGAGTGGCAAACAAACCGTCTCATAAGAGAATTGTTCGCGCCTCCTGCATGCCAGTACCATTGTGCCTTCTTTGGGTTTTGGGTGTATCTAGCAACGAGGACGAACCTGTGTAAAAAAATAAACGTTAAAAAAAAGTGGAGTAAATTTGTGCTGTGAAAAATTGTGTGATGTGAGAATACGTTGCATAGTATTAGAGTAAAGCGAACATTTTTTTTTCTTGAAATTTTACCGAGCGACTATGAGGGGCCACGAGCATTTTACGAAGATATTTGCTTTGATGGGATTTTTCATACTGAAATATGGAAACTGTATACAGGTCGAGTACTCAAATTTGAATGAAACTGACAAACAGTGCGGTGGTTCATTCTCGGGTTATCAGTACTCCATAAGCAGTCCTAATTATCCTGGAAATTATCCTGCTAAACTGCATTGCACTTATGAGCTACGTGGTAGTCAATTCTCAAAATGCGACCAAGAATTTCATTTGCAATATTTGGACTTTAATTTAAAACCCTCGGAAAATTGTGAGAAGGATTTTCTCAAGGTTGGGGATCACGATGTGCTCTGTGGTAATATTGTGGGAGTAAGAAAATTTAAAGGGTTGAATAATAGTCTGAGATTAGTTTTTCATTCAGACGAAGAACGGGGTGGAAAGGGTTTTAAAATATTGGTAACCACTTTGCCCTGTTCAAGTGTTAAATTAGATCCAAAAAGAAGCAGGTATGTTATCTAAGCATGGAATTTCTTTATTTCAAAATTTCGTTTTTACGTGGATATTTTGAATTTTTTTTCCAGATCAGTCACTGAATCTAGTACAACACCGGAAAATAATTTTTTCCTGGACGGAGCGATAGAACATCAATTTAATACAGACAATGACGATGAAACACATAATGTTCCTGCATCAACTAAACAGTTTGCTTTTGCGACTAAGGAAAGTCTAACTAATGATTTTATACGAGAGGAACTTTCACCTAAAACAGAATCGGAAAATGTGTATTCAATGTATAACCCGAACGTCGAATTTAACGTTGAAGATATCGAGGGAGGAAGAGCTGATCAGATTCCTGTAAAAATTCAAACATCTGATTCAAACATTAAGAAAAATTCGATATCTACAAAGACCCACAATCTTCCTACGTTAGTCGTGGCAAAGCCATCTGAAAGTTTCCAATTACCAATATACGAGCAGCATTATTTTCACGATAAGAATTGCCAACACTTTAATATACATGAGAATGAAAATCCGTTGCAAAATCCATTTGAGACAACAGCAAACTTTGCTAGTACACAAGAAAATCATAAACCACATATTACATCGTATTTGTATTTACCACCAAGTTCCACTGTGCCACTAAAAATTCGAAATCAAATCAACGAAAACTCGTCTAATTTAACGGATTCAGTTGCCGGTAAAATATCCTCGAGCCTAGCGCCACCGGTTATCTTTCAAACTATTCCATTCTCGACGCTTAGTAACGTGGCTAGTGTCACGGCGCCGCCTACAGAAATTCTATTACCAAATTTCAATACCGTATCAAAGTTTACCACGCTGGTTAACGCAGGAAATCGAAATTTGGCTGAATTTCGACAATCTCCAAGAGTCAGCGTTAATTCGACAAGCAACAACGGCATAGACGGTATAACGAGATTGATTAACGAAGGGTCAAAGGTCGGACAGAAATACATTACACCAGCCACGGTTTATGGTACTCCCGGAGAAGCTAATGTCAATATAAATAAGGATTTTTATTACATTCCGTCAGCCATTAATTATCCTAATGTGAATAACAATCCCAGTACAGGTGGCGTTAATTGTAATGGAAATATTTCTCCAAATTTTGCCAATACCAACACAGGATTTAATACTGGTAATGTGAATACTAATTATGACCCGTTAGCTAACAATGTGCCTAATACGAATTTCGGTGTGAATACAAATTTTGACTTCAACAACAATCCCTGTACTATATATGGAATACCAAATTTTAATTTCAACACCAATCCGAATCCCCCGATTAACACAGACTTTGGCTCAACAGGTACGAATTACATACCATCCACAATAAATTATCCCAACACTAATTTTGACGTGAATACAAATTTTGGTTTTTCTGGTAATTACCCATCTACAAATCTCAATCCTGATAATAATTTCGACTTTAGTTTTGGGGTTAATTCTAATTACCCAGGAACAAATTTTGGCGTAGGTAGTAATTATAATCCAAATACTGGATTCGTAAATTCGAATTATTATCCTAGTACCGGTACTGTCAATACTAATTATGATCCTAATATCGGTATTGTCAATACGAATTATTATCCCAATACAGGAACAAATGTTAACGGTCAAAGTTCTGAGTGCTGTAATACTGTGTACTCGTTGCAAAGGTTTCTGATAACGAGTCCCGGATTTCCGGCGTTGATCTATTCCTCTAAAAGTTACGAGTGTCGATACACCATACGAAAATATTCTCAAGACGTGTGTCAGCTGCGTTTGAATTTCAAATTCTTTTATTTGGGTTCGGACGATCAGTTTTGTGCTTATGGATATTTGGATATAGACGGTCAAAGAGTGTGCGGCTGTAAGAGCAGCACGAGTATAGTATCGAGATTTTCGAATTACGCAACGAAAACAATTACTTTGAAATATTTGGGATATCCTCGAATAAAGTTCAACGGATTTTTGATCGAAGTTATTCAAGAGTCGTGTTCGAATAGTTACGCAAGAGCTCGCAAGGATATCGAACACACCAGAACGATAGTAAATTCGAGATCGAAGAGATCATCAACAGGATATTTTTATCAAAAACCAAGTTACTCGTTGCCAACCATCGGACGTCATCCTTTGCAAAATACCGGAAGTCAGACGAATCAAAATTTATTTTTCAACAGTTGTCAAGCTTTGGTTTTTTTCAATTGGGCTGTGGCAGCTAAGACAGTTTATCAGCAAAATGCACACTGCTCGGCGACCGGAAGTTCCAGTCCCATTACACAAGTGATACCAATATTTCCTGTAAGTGGCAGTTGGATCAGTTATCCAGCTGCCAATTGCGAAGGTATCAACGTTATTGATGGGACTATATCGTCACCGCAATATCCAAGCAACTATCCTGAAAATCTCAACAAGTGTTATAGGTATTATAAAAATCTCTATATAATAATACAATTATTAATAGTATTAAATATTGTTATTAAAATATGTATTCCAGATTCTACAGAGCTCCTGGTTACTGTCAATTGGAATTGGCGATTTTAGATTTTGATTTAGAAAATACTAAGGGCTGTTACAAGGACTATGTATCATTCAGTGGGCAGAACAGAAGATACTGTGGCACATCATTGGCAGGAAGTCGAAGTAGGAATATAATATTTTATCATTACGTTTTCGTCTCGCTTTAACTTATACAAATTTTTTATTTTCTCACAGCTATATTCGATATGTCAAGAAGCAATATAGTGGATATGTATTTTATTTCCGATTCTTCCGGATCCGGTCGAGGCTTTCGTGTTGGCTTTACACAAATTTCCTGCCAAGGCCAGGTGAATTTATAAGGAATGTCATCGAGTGACCATACCAATTTAATAATTCACGTACATCTCTAAAAATTCTAAATTTTGTATATGTACATTCATTTTTGCAAATAAATTCTAGAAGTTTCTGATAGTAAATTCTTGTATCGTAATTACTTAAATTTTTGATTCCACTATTTCACGTTTGGTTACTCAATCAATCTAATGCAGGACATCCACCATCACAAGGACAATCAAACCAATAATTCTCAGCAAGAAAATACAGAATGCATTCTGGAACGTCGTAGCAAAGAAGGTATAGAATTGGCACCCAGTTTGGAACCACGTTCGCCAAAGAATTTAAGTTGCAGTTACGTTTTTTTAAAAAAACACGGTAAGATTGAAATATACTCGCTGACCTTTCAGAGGGAAAAATAAAAATAAATATCTCAATAGAATTTAATTCCTCAATCAACAATATTCGTAGGCTATTGCATGCTGCGGCTGCATTTTGAGGAATTTGAGCTTATCGATTCACCAGGATGTGTTATGGGTTATTTGGCCATAAGAGGACGACGATTTTGCGGTAGATTCTTGGAAGGAAAAGTATTAGGTAAACCGTCTGGCTGTTTGCGAAAAAAAAAACAGTTTTGCAAACTTTCATTTCAGGCATGTTTTTTCTCATTTTTTTCTATTTTTTTCTCTTACCTAAATAGACCTGCCGTTTGAATCGATCAGCCGCACTGTAGAACTGCCGTATTTCATGAAGAACGATGTGGATTTCGTGAAATGGAGATTCACCTATAAGTATTTGCCATGTAGGAGCTCGATGGTACATAAGAATAAAAAATGGTGATCGGCAATAAATATGAATTGGAATGAATGATTTTTATTGTTGCTAATGTTATTATCATTATTAGTTTTTTCTCTTCTTTAATTTCAACACTGCCAGTACAAGTTACTTCAATACAGGTTTAATCAGGACCTTGTTTGCTTCAGGGTATTTCTGTGTATGATTCAATTTTGTATGGCTGCCCAAAAGTCTGTATGGGATTACGTCGGAAAGTAATTTTGCTTAAGCTGATTCTCATGGGTAAAATCGTGACGCTGTGTACACGTGATTGATTTTGAAAAAATAATTCTTCATGACTTCTAAATTCACTTTTATCTGTTATATGGGACAAACATATACATTGAGACGTGACATTATTCTTTAACATCTCCGTTCTAAGTACCCTCGTTAAAAGTTTAGCATGCATTGACAGTCTTCGTACGACGTAGTTTCATGATTAGTTTTTCTTCTTTTCCTTCTCTCTTTTTTTTTTAAATCGAACTTTTCACACAGAACGTCGAAGAATTTTAACTTACTTGAAATCGCAAGAGCGAGATTCGAGTCATTTTTTCTGTAATAATTTTGAAAAACAATTCAGTCTAAATTTGCGTATTGTTAGCGATCAACCTAATTAAAAGGATTTGTAATAAAGGAAAAAAAAGTTTCACAAATCAAAAAACCGTTAACTATTACGTCACAAATATTTTTGAATATTTTGTTAACCGGCAAAAAAAAATATTATATACCAAATGCTATACGTCAATAAATAGTGTGATATTAAAAATAAATTTACGAAACGATTAATCATTTCATAATCATAATATATCTGTAAATACTATTCACAAAAGTGTTCTCATGACTCTTAACTCGTAGACTACGTCAGTCATAGACATTTGAATTGCGCGCTCTTTGAAAATGTCATTACTAACGATTCTCACGATTGTTGATTATCCAATCATAAATATCGTTTCATTAATTGTTCCATTCTTATTATTATGTCGTTTTCATTGTTCCTTCCGTAAAGTTATTCCCTTCTCGTAAACTCCCTTTACTTCCTGCGACCGAGGAAGCGAATGTTCGTGAAGACGGCGCCAGCTGGTCGGCGTCGATTGCAGAAATTCACGGTTCGCGACTTGTTTCCCTGACGTGCGTCGTGAAGTGCCACCAGTAGTTGAAAAACGTCCTCCCTCGTAGGCGTGCATAAATAACGCGAGGAATCGTAATCGTAGCTATTGCGTGACCTGAAAATGTCCGGTGGAAAAGAAAAAGATAATGGAAAAAAAATGGTAAGTGAGAGAGAGAAAAAAAGAAAAGATATATCATATAGCTGCTCTACGTATCTATTACACCCATATATATTTTTGTTGTCAGAAATTTTAAGTCAAATTTTCATATAATGATTACATCATGTACCGTGAATTTTGTCTCTTCCATGGATAACGTCTATAGTAACGTGATCTCTTCCAAACGGTCGGTTCATTTTCAAACTTATCCTCAGACTCATTCCGGTCCTCCGAATCGTTCCAGAGGTTAGGTTCCTCTACGAGTATCAACGGAGCCTCCCAAGTACCTGGCTCTTGGAGAATCTTTGACAGAAGTCCAGAGAGACGTGTGAATTCTGTATCTTCCATTTCCTCCCTTGATTCGCCTTGTTCATCTGTAATATTACGTTGGGACATGCTTTTAGTATAATGAATTCTTTTGACGTAATACTTTTGTTTTTTCGTTGTGGATGTGGATAAGGCTGAAAGTGTAATTTTGCAAAATGACACATATGGGAGGTTTCATTTTTGGAATTTGAATAATTGTGGGAAAATTATATATACACGTACAGTAATCTATAGTGACGTATAGTTAGGGGGAGAAGAAGTAAATAAAGAGAAGATTTTTTAAATTTTATTTTAATAAAATATTTTTTGTAAAATTGTTCTACGTCGAATAAGGTTATGAAAGCCATGCAAATTTTTGCTTAGATCTTAATAACACGAGAATGGAGATTAAAACGCCCACGCGATGTGACTACCAGTTGCGTTTTAATTAAGGAAAACTGACGTGAAATTAGTCAACCGGGAAATTATTCAAGTAACGCGTTACACGTTAACTGTAAATACAACTGGTTATGCCGTGACTTCAGCGAAACATCGTACAAAATTTCTGCACGAATATTCGTGTTATGGCTGAGACCTCCTTCGATTTTCATTCTCCTAACTTGATCGATTCCTCTGACGGAACTAATCGGACCTTTGGCAAATCGAATGGTGGAAAGCAATTAGGTGTGTGGCATGAATACTTGCCGTGACAAATTAAGATAAAATCCAATTGTCACGAATCGCAATTGCAGTTGGATTTTGTGGAATCGATTTTCTGAGAAATCGTATACATATTTATATCCATTAGAAGGATATTGTCCAATTTGTGTTTCATAAATTTAAAAATCTTAAAGATTTCATAAAATTGAAAAAATCTTATGAAAATACATTTTTGCTAATACAAATTAATGTGAGAAAATTTTTAATAACAACCACAAAGCATATTTTATTATTCATAAGCCCATTCAATTTACCGATAAACCCTCAATGTCGCGTAGAATCTTTTGCTTCAGGACAAGACAATTTCCAGGATAGTTTCTCATCAACTTCAAATTTTGAGTATTTGTCTATCACTCGCTTGTTGATGATCAAAGTAAATTTATTCGTAAATAATCACACCATAGAGAACAAGCACGTACAATACAGAGAACGCTTCTGACAAGTTGGATAGGTCTTTGCAGGTGGCAGATTGATGAACAATAAAAAGTGGACTTTGAAGTTCGTATCGTGTTACTGGATTCTCTCTAACAGAACAAAAATAGGAATGAAATAGGTCTAACAAAACTCTGTAAAAGATAAAGAGAGAAGTTCTAGTATAATGTAAAATAATCATAAATTTCCACGTGTAAAATCTATTTTTTTAAAGAGTTGGTAAACAATATAATTCTGATTAAATAATACGTAGCTTTTCAAAAAACCACTGAAACGCTAAAATATGAAAATAACATATTGAACTGCAAAATCATGTACAATTATATTTTCCTACAAAAATTGTATGTAAAGCCTCGTTAGAGACTATTGTTTTGGATCTGTCAAAAAAACAAAAACTTTTAATCCTGGATCGATTATTCGCTCTAAGCGTACAAATGCAAGCCGTATAAAAATTTCCCATTACAAATGTTTTTTCTTCACAAATTTAATGAATGGTTTTCCATTGATTCACATTGATCAACCATACGGTGTCCTTGGCTATAAAATATCGTCCATGTGAATAAGAGCATAGGATTTACATTGTATGATGGAATAATAATATAAGAAAAAAATATATAGAATTATTCCGTACAGATGGCTCTGCCATAATAAATAAAACGAACAGTTTTACTTCAGTTGATCTTCCATTCGATAATTAAAGAATACTGAGACGTCCTGAGAACGAGAAAAAGTAGATCAAAATTTCATATACCAAAAACATAATATCTACAGTATATGAAAAAAGAGCAAAAATAAATACGTCTTTCCTATAAACGTAATTCATCAAAAATTCATAATAAATAAAGTAAGAGTAAACCGTTAGTCAGAGCATAAAAGTAGGTACTATTATGACACTCTATATATTATTTACAGAATATCTGAAAATTAGTAAGAGGATATTATGGTTCCTTGAACTCAGAAATAATATTTCATTTTTGTCATTACCATCTCGAGAGCTTTTTTATACTGGATGCTTATTTCCTCGTGGATTCTCAACTTATAGCGCTTACAAAAAATGTGTTGTGTGAATATATATATATACACACACACACAGTATATTCCTAGGACTGAATGCTATTGTGATTTTCAATGCAGCTATTACCAAGTAATCAATATCAGTAATTCAAAGCCATACCTTTATTTTCAATCGTCCAGACATATGTATAACTAGCATAAACTGAAACTACTCGAATATTCGTAATAAATACTAAAAAGCTTTTCTACAAAATAAATACAAGCGTCATGTGTATCTATGTACATAAATTATTATTTTTCAAGTATGATATAAAATACTGGTATAAACGTATTCAAATGGGCCTGTAAGATTTTGAGGTTATATCAGAAGGATTACAATTGACACGTTGGGTAATCTAGGCAGCCACAAAATCCCTAGGATATAGGACTCGGACGAGAGAAGATATAACAAATTTCGAACGTGATTTCTAGGAACATTTTATACTATATATAGGGTGGATGGCTCAATTATCAGCCGCAGACTGATAATGGCACATGGCCGAAGACTGGCCCATCCACCTTATATACTGCTCAGATGTTGTGATTGAGCTGAATAACCCAGTTGACATACACAAAGATGTATAAGAAATATAAAGCATTTACGAAAAGTACGAATGGCGGGAAAGTTTAAAAAGCATAGTTTATTTAATCAGTCTAAAAGACGCTGAATCGAAAAAAAATAAACAGAATTGATTAAACACAAATAAGTTTCTTGTTTGTCCAACGCAATAGAATCCAATTGGGATTTATACCTACGTTCATTGATTAACGTCAGATCCGTAAATAGAATGAGCAAAGAATAAAATTCAATAACTCCAACAAATTCCAACTTGTCCCAACCATTTTTACAGATCGATTAGTTTCACTATATCTGCTCACTGATTAACGTAAGATCGAGAAAATGAAATGTTAAAAGTAACTAGGGAGCAACTCTTGGCTTTTTTTCAAAAGTCACCAAACTGCATTACCTCGTATTATCCAGGAAAAATGTTTTTCACAAGATTATTTCTCATCTTAGGTTACTCGAAGGGGAGCCACCCTTCTTAGTTAAAATTTTCTTACCCCAACGTTTTAACATTTAAAATGTCCCTAGTTACATTTCTGAGCATTCATGGAGTCATTTATAACACTTGGATCGTCAAGGAAGCAAATAATAATAATGATAGCAACAAAAACAATAATAATAATAATACCAACCCGGAAGTTCGTATTTAATTATATATATAAGATACCTCACGTTATTCCATTAACACACTTGATCCACTTGTCACCCATGTTATAAGGGTGAATTCACATAGGAATAGTTACGCGACCCTTATTACCCTTAATTATCGACACGATGGGTACTTTTGTGTCTGTGTGACGATGAGTCAAATATACTAGTTCAACTGGTACTTTGTTATCATAAATCTCATACAACGTGCAATGAATAAAAACTGTATAGATTAAACGTTAATTAAATCGAAATAGGATTACACGTGTTCTATATCGATTTTTCACAAATGTCAATTATATAAAACAGTGATTAATCAATCACTTTTGATATTGCTTCTAACACCATGCCATAGATCACCGTTTATTATACTCGATTTGTCAAGAAAACCAATTGCACCACCTGTCGCCATAAGTCCCTGATATATTTCAAAGGAATTTTAATTTTCTATTTCAATCACCGACCCGACTCGAACATCTAGCACCGGCTTGAGGTTATAAAACCATCATCCCCTCGTTCTCTGGGTTTGCCGATCGAATTGTAATATTAGTTTCAGCCTACGCGATCCTATAGGGAAAACTTGAAGGCCAATATTGAGTTTAATAAAAAGGCTTAAACACGGATTTAGATTTGAGCAGCCTTATGCAATATAATTGTTTAGTTAAAATTCATGTATATATGTGTTTAAATACAATATTGTACTGAAATCACAGGGTCTCCAAGCCATATATATTTTCTGCCTCGAAAATATGTCTTCTAGATTGAAAATGAGGTTTAACACCTTTTTCAACCTAAAATCGTCATGTTTGGATGTAACTGACAATTTAAGGCTGAAATTGATGTTAGCTCACTCGAACTTCCCTATCTTAAAATTTTAATATCAGCCTCAATTTCCTTGTATAGAATAAATAGGTTCAAGTGGATGAAAAATTTCGTGCTCTGGTAATAACGTGAACTCACCGATATTAATAAATCGATTGTCACCCAATTCCTCCAGGGCTGCCAATTTCTCAAGTCGTGAAACGCTCGAAGGAAATTTCGAGTCGAGCCACTCGTGCGGTTGATTTGATCTGTCCAGATCAATTTCCGGTTTTGGAATTGAGGCGGGTAGATTTAAAGGGTGTAGATCACTCGGTCCGTTAAGATTTTCGAATGAGTACGGCAAGTCGTTTCGATGTCCCTGGGACGACATATCCAGAAGTGGCTCCGTGCGGGAAGTGGCGGTTCTTAGGAATGCCATCAGTAGGGGTAGTAGACACCACATCTGTAATTAATAAAAAAGAAAATTTTATTGGAATTTTTTCAATCATTAAAATTATTCGAAAAGTATTTTTTTTAATGTCCTCATTACGCTATCTAGAAATTGCGTGTTCGTTAAATGACGTGCTAGGATTGAATCGGGTAGATAATCGCATTATCAGTGTCGCTACACCCATTTATTCCACATAGGATTCTGTACTACAGTACGTTAATTAGATTACGCGGTTTCATTATGTATCTAGACAGAGGATCACACGAGATGAATTCGAAAGTATTCTAGAGGATAGGACGAATTTCATCCTATTATTCGTAGAAGGACTCTGGTACAAGGACTTTTCCTGATGGACCTTGCTCCAGATTTCAATGTATGAAATCATCCCGTAAACAAGGACAATACCTATAGTTATAGATATACAGGAATAAAATTTTACAATAAAATAAAAATAAGCTGCAACAAACATTTCTCTATATATAATTTTTGGCAAAATATTATCAGAAAAATTGGACAATTATTTTTATACGCCTGTCTATAATATTTCTATTAGAACCTCTGTGTATGATAACTGCGATCTTTTTTCGTTAAATTAAACATTTTTGTTATCAACCGCTGATATATTACGATAGGCCAAGCGGTTATTATTGAACCATTAACTGATGTTTACATATAAGGTTAAACGTCACTAAAAACCCTTGAATAATGCGGATAGGATATTGCTGCAATTTTTAATTGGATTTTTCAATTTTAATAAAATTTTTTAATTTCTCAAATTTTTTATTGCATTTTCTCAAAATTGTTTAAATTTATATTTTGATCCTTATATCTATACCGATGCATATTCACTGTATGAAAGACATAGATTTTACAGGATTACAAATTTATTATCCCTATAAGGGTTCATTACTCCCATGAGATTAATTTCGTGGATATTGAATTATCTTTTCAAGTGGTCCAGCAGCGATAAGGATGAAGTTAAAGTTTAAAGTGAAAAATTAACTTTCCATATATATACTCCTCATACGTATACCAGCTTGGTTTGTGCATGGATGAGTTCGTATACTGGTTTAATTGTAGAATTTTGAAATAACACGCTTGACAATTGTGACGTGATCGTCCCACATGATAGTATTCCGATACTAATTGAATGAAATTTGCGGCTGAAGCGCAAATCAATTAGTGCGTGACTCGCAGCTATTGAATGTTTCAATTAAGGAAGAAACAATAAAATGACGAAAATCGAAATGCCAAACCAATCATATATAAAAAAAAGTGCGTGGAATTTTGTAGTGATTTTTTATTTTTTGAAAATGGCTCAAATTCTATTTTAAATTTCGCGCCTCTCCTATCAGCCCAATTAATGTCTTATATTATTGTACAGTACATTATGGATTTCTAATTTTAAAAAAATTCTATTCTGTATAATATCCTATCTGATTGATTATATGCCAAATTAAACGATAAGATTTAATTAATGACTATCAGTTACATCCAAATATTTTTATCTGTCCCTATAAGAAAATATTTCGATCGTCTTCTACAATCTAATTTCGTATAATAACTTAATAATATAATTGACGCTTGTTCATTTCGCCAGCACGCCATATGCTTGGAAACTTGTTGCTCCCTTAGCAGAGCTTCCAAGTGAACGAGCGGTACAGTAATTGTTTCTGAATTTTTATCTCATATATTTTTCTAAATTGAACGTATGAATTTTTGAGGAAACTTTTTTTTTTATTATCTATATTGAGTTATCCGATACAGTTATATTAAAAAGTGCTATAAGCCGTGTGTCAACTAACTATATGTAATTAATGTGTTAAATTGCAAGAAATTTCCCTAAATAGGAGAGTTTTAGAGTTCACACAAATAGTTTGCACACTTGGTACTTACCTTTGGTATAGTTTTTGAAAAGCCCTGTAGTCTTGACGAGGACACTTTGGCACACAGAATCACTTCACTATGGACCGTCCTTTCGCAGTGCTCGTATACGACAACGATAACCGGAGGCTGATAAAGCTAAATTCTTAGATCCTGAACGTAGTATTGAATTTGATTACTGAAATTGATAAGAACAAATAAATAAGCAAGGATGAATATAATAAAATAAAAAAATAAAATTAATTAAACAAAGCAGTATGATCGAGGAATTAAAAAATCCTCAAGATCAATTCAGATCACTATTCATTTTCTCCTTTTTTTTAATTACATAAAATTAAGGGTGAATAAAAATAATGTTTTTATCTTCTTACTTTCTTGTTACGTATATATATATATTTTTTTGTATTCCCATAGGCAAAGTGCTTTAGTAGTCCGACAACTAGTAGCGTCGCGATGCGTCGGTGTTGTGGCGTCCTGTGAACGTCGCGACGGCTTATATAGGCGTCGGTACGTCCCCTACAAGAAGGAGAGGGAAAACAACGCCCGAGATAGAAGGTGTGACACGATCTCCCAAGATTGTATCTTGCCAGCAGCTTGTTGAATGAAAATGAGTAAATCCAAAAAAGGGGAAGATTACATGAAAAAAAAAATATCAAGTTACATAAAGCTTTAGGAGGCCGGAAGTGGATGGATATTTATAGTCCAAAGTATTTTCGACACCTTTCAACATTCTTATACAGAATCCTGTTGTTCATTCAAGTTGTACATAATTTAGAGCGGATCCTTCATTGTTCCATCTGTAGAACCCACGCACCGAAATGGTGAACTCCTCCTAATGAGCGAGTGTCATTGTGCAAGAGAAATATTAATACGTTGAATCCCTGGATTAAATCAAGACTAGATGTTATAACGGGGCACGTGACATACGCTTTGCTTAAACATAACCTAGAAAACAGAAAATGAACAGCAGCACATTGTTTGAGAATAAAACTATGTATTATGAAAAATAAAAAAACCTAAAAAATTCTCCAAAGGTATTTTTAATATAAAATTGTCTTTTGGAAAAAATAAAAGTAATTTTAAGACTATTTGTGACGCAGGTCTTCGAAAATATTTCTTTATGATTTTCGAATCGATGATGTGAGACTTGAGGTTACTTTAGGTTAGGTCACAGTGGATTTTCATTCAGCTTTCGTTCTTACGCCTCGTGAAAAAGAAATAAAATTTCTGTGTCATATGGTATAAATGTGTACATGTATATGCATATATTTATTAAGCAATATATTCATGCTTATTTATGGAGGATACAGAGTGGAATTCCCTTTTTGAAGTATTTCAATTGACTTCCTTCTTCTTGTGGCGGTTTGATCCCTTGAATATTTTACAATGCTTCGAATATACTTTTCCTCGCCAAAGATCACAAGTCTCCCTTATGCATTAGATGACACTTTATTCAATTTAATGAAAAATATAGCTAATAATGCATCACGTCATTAGACACGTTATTCTCGATATTCTCGTATGTCCTTTTCATGTCCCGACACTCCATGACAAATGTGGTCTGAGCCAAAGTCTGCTTATGATCCACCTACGCTTTTCGCGTGATATGTTCGTAGAATTTCTGAAAATGTTTTATTGCTTATTTCACTAGAATTCCAAGATTTCACCTTATCCTGCCTTTTGCATTTGGGTCCTATTCACTTTGCAAAAGGATTGACAGAGATAAAGCAATTTTAAACAAAAATTTCAGATTTTTGTTCTGTTCCAAATTCTTGTATCATCTAAATTCGGTGAGTTTATAGGTTCAATGTGTCTTTTTGACAGATCCAAAACAATGAGGTTTTAAAAATTAAAAATAATGAAAAAATAAAAATAATAAAAAAATAAAAACTTATTTTTGCATATTAAGGTAGTATTATATTTAGGAGTTGCGAGAGGTATGGGGGTCAAAAGTCAAGTCATGGGACCAAGGAGTAAAATGAGGGAGAAACCCTCATTTGAGATTATTGAAAATTTTTTCAGCTTACTGAAACACCCTATGAACAGTGCTTGGTCCTGATTAATTAAACGAATCAAGAGAATAGAGGGTAAACATGGTTTTCTATATTTCAAAACTCAGTGAACAAGAGGATAACGTAAATAAAAGATAAAGAATTCGAAAGACAAAGAATAAAGGTAAAAAGTGCTTTTATTTAAATGCACGATCCCAGGCCTTTTAACCCCAAATGTCTTAGGCGAACTTAGGCGTACGCAAATGCACAGCTGACAGTGTACACTTAGACAAGTCTACAAAACCCTAATAGCATTTGCAGCTGACTTCAGATACGATAGAATAGACTGCATTAGCTTAGGACGTTGAAATAAAGTGTAAAAAAGCTGTGCGATGCGTAAAACTCGTACGATGCAAAAAGTTACTGAAGTACTGTCAACGCCATTCACAGTAGAAACTTACCATGCGATATCATCTTTGGAAATGCTCTTTCGATTAGTTCCCTAGAATTTCAAAATATTGCACCGTGCCTTGCCGTTTAGCTTTGGACCTTTGCAAACGGAACTTCCAGACTGTTATATCGACTTGAAGTTAGCTGTAGAAAAGCTGCGCGATACGTAAAACTCGTACGATGCAAAAAGTTACTAAAGTACAGTCACCGACATAGTTCAAACCTGTTAGGTGAGATCATCCTTCTATAGGAACCTTTAGCTAATGGCGAACATACCGCTACATCCTGACAGGATACATCTCCTGTCTAATGGGTAGGGAATAACTTCTTCTGATGATACACCTACTCGCTGGTTTAATTAGCACGCTTCCATTATCCCATGTTAGTACATGCTTATTCGAACAGGTTATACACGCCTGTTGTCGTATTCTAAAATAAATTTGACGCGTGAGAAAAGGAATGATTTTTTTCAAAATTTATTATCCAATTTATTGATCAAATTGATAATTTAATACCTGAATAATTTCATTGTCCTTTCGACGTTCTACTCGTATATTTAACTCTCTAGTTTATTGGATCTATATTACATGGTGTGATGCAACAGCTGCTGCACGTAAACGCGTCCATATACACTGTATGTATTATGACTTGCCGGCTGCGTTTCCCTCAATCGCCGAAATTTAATAATGAAAATTGTTCTCGATTACTTTTCCCACGTGATTTTCTACGGAGTCAAATGGGACCAAATAGCGCCCACCTTTTTTCGATGGGGTTCAATGTATAAATTCGGTTTAACTGTACCATTGCCCAATCGGACATTTGTATCTTTTAAGGTAAACGGAGCTTACGCATTGAACCGCGCTGAATAAACGGGCATAGGTCATCTAAATATATTCCCTAGAGATTTTCTTACTTAGAATTCACTAAAAATTCTAAACATGGCTGTCGTGTTGCTCATCGTTACTAAGTTCTTGGAGGATTGTTTTACGAGTCTTTCCGATAAAGGTCAAGGTTTATCCTTATATAGGAGTGACCCTTAACTCACAATTAGAATGTTTCCGACAACTGGTCAAATAAATAACCGGAATGTATGTGCAGTGGCGAAGGAAGTAGGATATATATAGACTGAGATTCAGGTGTTGGCCTAACTGAAAATTTATTTCTCAGAAACTTTTCCCAAAGGTATACAGTGATACCTTTAATTACGTTTTCCTGACGTATTTTCGTACTTTGACTGATTTTTTATTTTTGCATAATTTTCATGATTATTACCTTATTATTTGTTTACAATAAAAATTAATCAAGAATGAACAAATGTAATCTCAGATTTCGAATAAACCCTGAAAGAAAAAATATGCTACTTTGCATTACAAAAAGTTGATAATCTTGACCTGACTTTGGCAACTCGAAGTAAAAGAATAGTTTGAACAGTTTTGATCCTTTCAGTCAGGTACTACAAATTGAGAATTGCGTTCAAGTACGTTGAAACATGCGTGTTGCTTCAATACCGGCATCCGGCCGATGCTTCTTTTTATCTAACTTGTCCAGCTCTTATCTCATTACCATTTGGTTGTAGGTCATAAGTACCTCTGAAGTTTTTCATGTAGAATTGGATGATCTTTCAGGTTTTGTGAAAAAATTGCACCGTTGTATTTAAAAAATCCAAGATGACCTTCACCTAACCTTGGCGGCTCCATCTACGATAAATCTGACTATACCATCTTCTTTCCCCCTCAAAATCCAGAAACTTTCATATAAAATGTATTTTTCGTAATTTGCTTTATTTACGAGATATCTGCCTGAGGCGATTAAAAAAAATCATCCTGTATACAAGGTGGATTAATAAATTTTGATCAGTCAAATTTAATCAGTAGAAATATCCGATCGGATGTATTATCAGGAACTTAAGAATAGGGTAACTGACTTTTGAATACAAAAGTATGAATTTAATTTGTATATAAAGGAAGGGATTAAACTTGGCAAATTCTGTTCCTAAAATTTCATTTTATCCAAATTATCTGTTAATCTTTTCATGATTCGTGTACGTTCTCCAGTTTTCTTATCACACTGGATTTAAGGATATTCTTGGAAATACTATAAATAATTTCACAGGAGTAGGAAGACTCGTATTCGTAATCTCTGTTATTTTCGTCCCGTTACGTCGTCATCCCATTGAATTAATGTGAAATCGTATGGACTTCTACCGATTTACTCTTATTAATAAAACTCTTATAAATCATCAATAATTTTATTTTCCAAGGACCTCTAATTTCTCGTAGAAGATCAAATTTATTACTAATATTCAAATTTTATTCACACTCTTTTTTTCGTTTTTTTTTTAACGAAGACAATTGGCGACCTTTCCTCGATAAGGAAAGATTGTCAGTTTGTGCAAAAAATTAGTAAAAAAATAATACGTTTAATCGATTGCTAATAAAAAGCATATAGCGATTATATTTCAACGTAATTTGACTTTTTTAATTATCTACGCGTAACATTGATAATCGATATTAGGATATTCTTGTTTCAGTCCATCATATAAAAACATACGACCCTATTTATAAATTCGTGATCTATACCATAAATTTGGTATTTAGCACTTTTTGTCCCCATCGATCTTAACTGATCTGTCATTGATAACTCTGGAAACTGTGAAGCAACTGCGAAACTGTAATTAGCTGATACGGCGATTAATGCTTTTCAGAAGAGACCTATATACTGTACGTAATGTTCATCCCTAATGAATTTTACTGTAAACGTAGCAAAGTGAATTATGACAAGGCTATCTTTAACGTTAAATAAATTTTTAATTATTTAAAGTCCAATTAATCCTTTGGAAGGTATTTCGCAGTACAAAAAGGTTATTCTATGATTTTTCAAAATTCGATACAGTATGGACACGTGTTATATTTTATTGTTATCTCTATACACAATTATAAAATAGGTACAGGTAGACGTTTTTTCAATAAACAATCAAATACTCATTTTACATTAAAATAACATAATTTCACTATACAAACGCATAATAATCTATAAATATTATTTTTTCCTTAAACATTCGTAACTGTTTAGACATAACCTAACATTCTATTTCTACTTCCCTTATCGATTGATTACCATAATGAAGATCGATCGATTAAAACCACATGAAACGTGGAATAAAACTTTACGAGGACAACCCTTATCAGTTTTCGTATCAATAAAAAAAAGAAAGATCAAATCTAAATTTTCATAGATATAGTATTTGTCAACCAGTGGTCTTCGTCTTATCAGACATCCGTTTCCGGTCTCCTCTCAGATTCCCCAATCGTCGCTGACGTATCGACCGGTCCTTCTTCCGTATCCTTATCACCTGCATTCTTCTCCTCTTTAGCTTTCTTGTATCGTCCTTCGTCCACATAAGAGTAAAGAATACCCACGATCTCATAAGCCTTGGCATACATTTCTTCGACCGTCTAAAAAAACATAAATTTATAAAAATTCAAAAATTCAAAAATATAAACATCAGACATTAATCTAACAGAATTTATTACTCATATTCTTTTCTCTCTCCATTTTTTCCCACCACCGACAAAACCGAAATTCGACCACTATGTGACTTTTTCATAATAATCTCAAGCTTTCCCATATCTCATTTTCAGAAAAGGCGAACAATCCTTCCATACCTTCCGTAGAAGCTACAGAAAATAGTCGACCAAGAAGGGGTGGACCCGAGAAAAAGTTAACAATAAGGATGTCCAATCAAGCTCGATATGAAATTGTTCCAAAAGATAATCAGTTGGTCGTAAACTAGTCTAACCAATAAGGGATGAAGTTTACCGAATAAGGAAATCATAGCAAGACTCACGTATGGCTATAACTCTACAGCCCAATACGAACTAAGTGATCGAATTGGATAAAATTTGCACATGTTTACACAATCACTCATCAAATTGGTTTGGGAGATACAATTTTTTGGATGATCTCAACGTTGCATAAATTTGTAGACAAAACTTGCACACGTATAAAAAATGAGGTGCGGTGTGAATTTTTGTAAATTTTTTCCCATTCTTTCCCTACTCTTAATACAATCTCTTAGACGCATCTAAATCTTCTGTTACGACAGGACTGGACTCGTGATTTTCTTTCTTGACGATCAAGATAAAATTTTCTGCTGCTCACCTGAGTCTCCCGAAGCTCTTTAACGGCTTCGGTTTCGTAGTGAAGACGATCGTACTCCTCTTGAGTCAGCATGTAACCGTCCTCGATATCTTTCACAGCTTCCTGCTCTCTCTTGAGGTGGCTTATTTCCTGCGGACTCATGGGTACCTTAGAGACAATTTATTTCGTATGATAAAGTTGACGATAAATTGTACATAAAAAGAAGGAATAAAGATAAAGAAAAAAATTTTATGGTTGTCATTATAGAAAATTATTATTATTATATAATTAGTTACCAATTGTGGCGAACCGTCGATATAAACAGTTTTCATGTATATCTCTTCCTCGTCATCCTCTTTAATCTCTTCGTCGCTCTTTTCATCAGGATACAAAAGTCTATAGAGCGATTCGGTCATCCGAGCTTTCTTAGGTATACGCTAATTAAATAAAAAAATAATTATAATTACATACCGAAGCTATTGTCAGACTGCTATATCTATAGCTACAATACATACTCTCTTACGTTTCTCCTCGATTATGGCGTCGCAGTAGAGGTAAAGCTGAAATAACGGATATTTTCGCAATTCCATCGGAGCTTCCTGCACCGGTATCAATCTATTGAGTATCATCTTTTTTGTTCTCATCAATTCATTTTTCTGCAAGTAAACAACGATGGGGGATGCAATTTAAATATTTCAAATATCTCATTCTTGCTTGGTAAATAATTCTACTGACAATGGGTAGATCGATATTACCAATGTTACTGTGATATATATACATGGCTGGGAGGCTAGACATGTATATACAGGATAAAAGTTAAGTTTATGTGTGCTATACGAATTTCGACATGCTCTGTGGGTACTTGTCCTGTGTAGTATATATATATATTGAGAGTGAATATTTCACGGGTTAATAGGATGCCCTAGGTTCAGGATTCCAATCAGCAAAAAGACGCGTTTGCTCTTTACTCAATTACTTATTTTCCCTTGTTTGTATCGTGTTGGCGTAATTGGACGTAGGACAAGAAGTTAGGTTAGGTTATGTATTCTCCACCGGTGAACGAACGTCAAACACGCGTAGATACAAATTAGTTGTGTCAGCGCATAACTTACTATTATCTTACTTACTGGCAGTGGATTTCGGAGCGTATATATTGCGTATTATATTTCTCTGCGAGTGAACGAAAAGTAACGAGGTCCTCTGGTTGCTTTTTGGAATTAAGTACGCGAGAAGGCGTAAGGATTCGAACACAGCGTGTCGGATACAAGAATAAAAGTAAGTAGTGGCAAGTGAAAAAGATCATTTTAGTTCTTTTGTACGCGTGACGACTTTTTCGACGAATGAAATTTTTTAACGCGAGGGGATGTCAGAGTTGGAACGGTTTATCCATTGTGGTGATATTTTTAGAATAAATTGATTGTTTTGTTGGAGAAATATCACTGAGAAACGAAACAATGAATTTTTTAAATATTCATTATCGTTGTAGGTGTTATAAGACGAAAATGATTTATCAAATCAGACAATGGTGTGATATATGGAAAATAATAATGCGGATATTTACAAAATTTGTCTTGCTAGATTTCGGTAGTAAAGTGGATTATATGAATTAGAAAATAACGTCAGTATCGCATAGGACGTGCACACTGAGTGACAGTGCTTGAAATAAATTAAGAATGATGGGTAAAAGACTTTTGCGCATTTGAAAATAATCAGTAAATAACGACGCTCTGTGCAGACGAAATAACATTAATTTTGTGGGTTCCAATTAGCCACTAGATTCTCGTACAGGTTTTCATTACTACGGTTGAACTTTCATAAAGGTTACAGCGCCACGGTACAATTTATCAAGAAGACACAGTCTTTGTCTTTTTTTTCCATCATTCATAATTTATTCCGTTGGCTACCATAAAGTAAAACCAATTATAATTGTATTTCGTAAATACGTTTTCTATAGATTTCAAATACCGCGCCATATATCACATGTAACGTTCTTCTGGTACAGTACGAACAAAGCGTATCAAGTCTCGCGTTTAATTCCACTTGGACTTATTAGAAAGCATTCCAGTTAACAAGTAAAAATAGTACCGACAGATGTTAAGAGTAAAATATAAGTTTAGTTCCAAGACACACCACTAGCAGCACTGTCGACCAATCGAACTGCTTCTCTCGTTACTCAGAGTGTAATAGTGTATCGTGTGATAATTATTAGTCGATTGTAAAACGTGAAATAAAGACGAACACGTTATCAGTGTTAAAACGAACCAGTTTGTAGTTTCGTGTTTGCAATGCGAGGTACCGATAACTTCATGTCGATAATGCACGCGATTAAAATGGGCTAGTCGTAAAGTACTTTAAAGTACTCTTTCACTTAGAATCAGTCAGGGAAATCACTCTTCCTATGTACATACATATACAAATATATCTGTTAGGATAAATATATATATATATAGTCATTCGGGATTCGAAATGACGAGCGCGCTAGTTTCATTTCGTTTCTCTACGAGTCACGTCGATGTACGTCGACCAGGAGAAAACTGCCTCGTTACATGCGATCACTATTTTCATTATTTATTCCTCCAAGAGTTTAATTTTAAATTCGTCTTTCCATTGGACCCACGTGAGCAATTTCTTTGCTTGAATGCTCACTTGTTTATGTACGTTGTTTTATGCATGGACTTATAGCGATATTACGACAGTGACAGTTTGTGACAAGGTAAAAGGTATTGTCCCTAAGGATGTATTGGATAATTCAGAAAGGTGAGTGTGCATCGGTCGATTTCTTTAGAAGCGATTTTTGTTGTATACGATGGGAGCAGAGGTCGCGATCGATAAGGAGTAGGGGATTTCATCGTGGGTAAGATTATAATTCCTTGCTCGAGTTTCTAGGGCTTTTAGATTTGTTGATACGGTGTAAAAAGTGTACAGGGAAGGAGGGAAGGAAATACTAAGTGGTTAATAAAATCGTCATTATTAGATGGTATTACGGGTCTGAGAATATGTTTCTTTTCTTTTTATTCGTAATATTTCGTGCGAATGGTTTCTAAGTGGTGGTTGAGGATGAAATTCAGGTTTATGAATTGGTAGAGAGTAGAGAAGTGGATGAGAAAATACAGAAAAATGTTCGCTCGATTTTTGCTTGGTTAAATGCTAGTAGGTATATCGTAACATTTTTAATATGGCGGCGTTTTAGGCTTTCGAATATTTATTGGATTGGTTGGATTTTAACAGAGATTTTGTCAGGGTATAAGGTGAGTTGTGTGAGACATGGTATCATAATATATATACATATATATAATTTATATGTGATTTTTTTAAATCGAATCAAAATACTGGAAATATTAACAAAATTTTTTTCCAAAGTCTTCGTTTAACCTACAATTTATTTTCTAGGTATATTACGAAAAAAATTATAAGCCTCTTACCTTACGTTCCTCAATGCGAATCTTTTGCTGGCTTTCATAATCTTGACGAATCCTGGACATCAGGTTAAGCATGTACTTTCGGTCGGTAAGTCGTACGACATTGCTTCCCATAAGCATCTCCAGCCTTGTCCTTACCGGAGGATAACTCAAGCTGAAAATACGTGATTAGCATACAAAGAAATGAGAAGGAACATAACAAAGAATGAAATTCCAAAGAAGATCCGATACGAATGATCAGTTTCTTTGACTGTATAGATTCGCAGTGACTTTTTTTCTTTAAACTAAAAGAGATAAATATAGATGATAAAAAGAATAAAAGAAAAAAAGAAAGCTTTTTCGTCGTTAACCATTCCGCCTTATCGCACCAACTGAACTTTACTTTTCCTCATGATCTCTCTCCGCTACATTTTCTCCCCTTAACTTTCGTTCTTTCCCCTCCTTATTTTTTTTGGTTCACTCCTATCTTTTTTCTTTCTTGCAGGTACACCCTCCCATTCTCTTTCGATGATGTCTCATCAGGTGCGCCCACGCGTAGAATACTTGTCACGTATCGTTAAACGGGATTCAATCAGAGTATAAGGGATACAGGGATGAACCAGGAACCCTTAACAGGAACAGATGGAGATCCGACTACAGCCACAGTACCTTCTTACTAATTGGTAATTAAAAATATTTTTACTTATGAAAATAAAAAAAACTTGAATATCGAATCGCACCCTTGTTCAAAATTTTTTAAACGTTTTAACTCTGACATAGAAATTGCCTTCATACGTCACGTTATTATTTTTTTTTACAGTGGAATCCTATATTTTGTTCAACACCCTTACACTTATGGGCTTGAAAATGGATTCAGATTTCTTTTTTACCCTTGCGTATCGCAGGGGTGGAATTTCCTTGCTACTTTTCTTTCTCTTATATTAAGTATCTATCGCAACGAAGATTCAAAATCGCACTGAATGACTCTAAGTATAAAGGAAGAGCGAAGGCGACACACCCCACGGCGTCGCGACGCGAAACATTCGTGACTGGCTGCAACCTAGCGCTTTCTCAGTTCCGGCCAAACGGGCGAGTTGTAAAAAAGTCGTCACATGGGGATGGGTTTTAGACGAATAGGGGTTGCGAGAAATGGCTATATTTCTCTTCGTGGAAAACACCTAGCAGTCACAGAGCTGCTTGCTGGTTCATTGCGTAGCTATTGATCGGTTTCGTAAAAACGGTGTCAGGTATGCAAACCTGGAGATCACTTCCCTTCCGATGCTATGCTAACTAACTATAGCATATAATGAATCGCCAACGAACCAACCCCTCTAGCACTAGAATTCTACAGGAGTTTCTCTATGGCATTGGCTAGTGATACCGGAAATTATTGGGGCGGAATCGCTGATTATTTTTTATCCCGGTTCACCCCCTGATCGTTTTATGGTTAATCGGTGCGGCGCACATGTTTTTGTTTCCGCCGTCTTTTATTAACTTTTTAAAAAATTCGAAGTTCTAATCGCCCTCGATTATATAAAAATTTATATAACGTATCGGTAGAGATTTTTATTGCACATGTATAATTTTCATTTTTATTTAGAATCTTGTTAATTCGCATTGATTATTGTGCCGAATTAATTATACACAAACGTAGGACGAATGAATCGTTAATTAAACAGAAAATTTTATCGTATTTATCCAGACAATATAATTTGGTGATATGTAATGTTAATTAAAGTCAACGGGGCGGTAACGTTTTCCCAGGAACCAAGGGTTGGATGCTGTCGTTGTTAGTCATTTGGAATTAATTAGAGCACATTAATCAGACCATGCAAATCCGAATTCATTTTTGCAATAACTTGATAGCCAGTAATCGATCAGTATTTTTGTTTTTTTATCATAGAGTAAATAAATATTTGCGAAATTAACTAGCGTCGATCGATAAGCTTACGCGTCGCGACGCTGGCACGAAACGTCACCTACGCACACGGCTTTCACGCAATCACCTACTTATATATAGAACATGTATCGAAAAAAAGGTAGAAAAGAGATTTTTCGAGAGGATGAAAAAAATCTGTTTAAGGGTGTAACATTATATCGTGGAATGTGAAATTTTTTATATCCAACTGGAGAATCAGCGATCGTCTGTGTCGTAAGACGATTATTTTATTTTTCATGAAATTTTATGACGCAATTTTTATTGTTTGCATA
This sequence comes from Trachelus stipa, assembly GCA_036026315.1. NCBI lineage: Eukaryota > Metazoa > Arthropoda > Insecta > Hymenoptera > Cephidae > Trachelus > Trachelus stipa. The sequence goes on along the minus strand of JAYRCB010000438.1, from coordinate 820,228 downwards.
CTTAAATCGAAAAAACGTCTATAAAAGTTCATATGTATCTTACCAAAACGTAAGTAGTGCAAATTCGTGGAGCTCCACCATGTTGCCTCTAGCGTAACTTTTAATCGACTGATTATTTTTTAAGCTCGCCTGGATCTTATGTCAAGGTGGAGTCGACGAGTCGATGTCGTGCACCAGGGTTGGAAAGAACCTACGGAATCTAGAAAACCTACGTTGAGGATAATTTCGACGGGGAATAAGGTAATCACGAACTAATATGGAAACTGACATGGACAACGAATGGGACTTGATTGACTATTGATTTTAAGTATGTATCTTTTTATTAAAAAAAAAAAAATACGAATATGATGGAATTTGCTATTTATTATAATGAAGTGCTTCGTGGTCATTTTTACTGACGATCGAGAAATGCTTTTTCTTTTGTAGGACGATGTCAAAATTTGGAATACGTTGACTGTGTCTTTTGTAATTACGTGTGTGTATATATATATATATATATATGAGTTGATTTAATTCCAGTAGAAGAATGGATACACTCTATTCATTTAGAAGACGTCATTGAATTCATTTATAATGACAGTAACGTCTATTAATTATTTTCTTTTTTCTTTTAACGATTGCGAGGAAGCAAGGAAAACTTTAAACCTTGGAAATCAAAGTTTTGTAGAACTTGACTTTTCTTTTCACTTATTCCATGTGTACAGGGAGTGATGACGTTAGGGGTAAGAAATGAAGAAATTCAAATATTGATTAAGCTATCCTTTTTCTTTCACATTATGAGAAATCTTGTCAAGCTAATTTATAGTACAAGAGAGTCTTTTTCTTAAGCTTTGGGCTGTAGCACATTTTTTTTTTCAAATCCCAAAATATTTAGCGAACAGAAGTTCTAAAAGAGAGACTCATCAGCAAATATTAAAGTACTACAAAAAAAGTGACACACTGTCAGATTATAAGACAAGTATTGTTCGGTATATAGTATTTAATATTTAATCCTCTTAGTCTTGACGTTTCTATTTAATGCAAAGGTGATGTTAAGAAAAAATAAAATAAGAATAGTCGACTCAATTTAGCTCACAAGAATAATGAGATAGGATCAGGACCCCTGATGCTCAGGTGACGGACCATTTTTTGTTGGAATAAGACATACCTTTAGTAGAAATTTTTTTATTGAGGTGGTTCTTATTACGAAAGAATCCATTAAAGTCTTGATTTTCAATCTTTTATTAAAAAAAAAAGTATCGATACAAGAAATGAAAAAGGAATGTTACATGCCAAATTGCCATGTGGGTGTATTCCTTTGAAACGAAATATTTTCCAATGGGACGTAGTTGACCACTTTATTAGAAAATTTCGAAATTGCGTGAAACAGCTTAGAAATGAAGGGGGTTGAAAGTGTATCCCACCCTGGTCGTTGCACCCTCTTACGTAGTTTTTTGCAATTTCGACATTCTATATATATATAGATACACGCACTCAGAGATATAGTCACATTCATCCTTTGTGACCTCAATCGATGTAGGTGTGGGAACTGGCGATGGGGGGAGGGGGGGGGGGAGTTTTACCGTGAACCGAGTGCGATTTTACGTTACGAGAAAATAAGAAAGTAAGACAGAGAAAAGTAAAAATAACAAGGTGACGAAAATTGTCGACGGCAGGACGTGAAAATTGTTTGATAAAAATTTTTCACCAAGAACTGTTACGTTTCTCTCATTTTATCTTGTTCTCAGGCTTTTTTGCGATTCTTTTAACTATTTTTTCTCTCCGATCATATTCTCTCTTTCTCAATCTTTTTCTCGTAAAAAACAAAAGAAATGACGTAATCTCAGGGATGCGTATTGTCTCTACTTTCTTCATTAGCTCTTGATAAATGCAACCGTAGCAGACCAGCAGCACTGGTAATTGCTGCTTGATTAATAATTCGCGTAGACGCGTTAAAGAATTTCGAATTAATGTACCACTCGGCCAGAGAGCATATAAAATACATAGAAAGGATGCGCGCTAAAATTGCTCCTGCCATTCAAACCATTGTTACCATGTTAGATCCTGGCATTTGGGCGGTGGAGAATTTACAAAAAATGTTTAATAATTCTCTTGAGCCATAGGTACCATAATCAAAACACGTATATACATATATATTTGTATTTATAAGAAAGTTCAGACCCTTGAGATTTTCTATATGAAAACATGATTTATCGTCACCCTACTAGCATCTAATACAGACAATATCATTGTTTTAATAAGCAAAAGAAACAAACAGCAGTATCTTTAAACCAGTGATAAATAATGCAGTTTTCGCTGACAATCTGTTTTTTTTTAGTTACCAACATGTCTCATGGTAATATCAACAGACGTCTTTTGGAGTGAATCGTGCCTGAGGGAAAAGGATACTTAAAAGAATTTCATAGGCGAGAAAAGTGCATGTTAAATATTGAATAAACGCAAAGACGTGATAGTCGCTTGAAAACGTTTCTGAAACACTCTGCAAGGTCGTGTTGAGGGTGAGGATGTTTGTAGTGGCTGGGGGTTGGTATTGAAAATGACGAAGGAGTAGACGAATATCGTTTAAGTCCTTCAACCTCAATGTGGGTTTTCCTTCTTGTGATTTCTCCGCGTCTGCGATATTTTTTTTGTGATAGATCAACCCCTTTGACAGTACTAAGAAAACCGATGTACACTGCCGTCGGAAAGTTTTCTGGCAAGTTGGGAAAAATTGAAGTAAAACTCAGGTGTTTGAGGTATGTTTTGGGTCGTACTGAGCACAGAGGAGCAGGAGACGTACACGTTGTTCTGTAAAAAAATCTTAAATACGATTTAGTTTAATGCTGCCCGAGAAACTGGATTTGAGTGCATTTGGGGGCCTTGCCCGGAAACTTTTCAACGACAGTGTATGTTTAAGGAATCGTATTTTATGCTCTGCGGCATTTCGGGGCGGACTTTTTTTTTTGAAAGATATTTTCTTTTCAGTTGACGGTAAAAGAGCCAAGATATTTGGCAATGCTGTCGTGCGTTAGTTTGTATTCTTAAATTTTACATAACCTCACTTATGTATTTTTGTATTTTTTCCAACTGTGTTTGGGGATTTTTTTTGGAATTGATACATTGGAATTATTTGAGGATGTTACAGATATCTTGAGAATTGTCGTGATCATATGGATGTAACGATTAGTTTTGGAATTTGGGTAATCTTTTTGTGGATTTTCTAATGAAATAAATATACGGTTGTTGGGTTCTTTGAAAATTTTATAGTATCTATTTTAGGATTCAAAGGAAAAAGGATCGAATTTTTAGACAGGTTGTGATGTACGATTGCTCGTATAAAGTAAGGTAAAAGTTTCACGCGAACGCTATAAATCATGGCGCGAGATAAACTGGTTATAACGTTTCAACGGTATAGCAATTGTTCGTATAATTATTGGGATTTTTAGTGCAGCGTGGGAATTGAGCTTGTTCAAAAAGACTGAGGACCTCGAATTGCAATGCAGAATTTTGAGTTGTGAAAAAAGTAATTAGAAATTTTGCAGGGATTTTTTTGTTCTATTTAAAGAACCGTTTTGATGCCGCTGTAGCAAGGATTAATGAAAAATTGTAAGAGATATCTGACCGAAAAATTGAGATATAGATCTTGAGACACGTGACAGTCTGATTTATAAAGATTGGAAAATATAAAATTTCGGTGGTGAAGAGTTTTATTTTTTCATAAGACTACTAGTGTCTGTAATGGTTCTATTTATTGATCAAATAATGTTGCCTCGAATCTTCTGTACTGCCGGTAACGGAGTTTTCTAGGAAAGCTGCAGTCGGTAAGTCAGAACTGAAAACTGTATTACCTACCAAAGCTCGCAAGCTCACAGCAATTTTATCGTCTTTGTTGACGAAGGATTGGTCCTTGCAAGCTCAGTAGGTATTTAATATTTTTTCCGAATCGTAAATTCTACTAATTTTTTTTCTATACCGACTGTACAGTTAGTGCCACTGATAAAAAAGCTCGCGGATAAAACTGTGTAGCATTTTAAATCTACAGCGAAATCTCTCATTTACACAACAAAGAAAACTAATCATCAAGACAAAGCTGTATAAAAATATAGGTTTTACGATAATCCCAAGAAAAATAATGATCTACCTGCAATCCAAATTATTTCTATAATCCACTGACTCCTTCCGAGCTTTGCATCCAGCAAGCTTAGCATTCTCTCTAATCTTCTCCCTCTCAAGCTGAAATTTCACTTTGTTAGCAACAGCCTCCAACCAGTCCTCAATGTCTTCTTTAAACGGTTCAACGCCAGGATCACTTTTACCACCAAGAGCTACCAAAAGCTCAACGGTAGCCCAGAACCCACCCCCGTAAGTCATTATTAAAAAAATTCTTCCCCCTCAAAAAAAATTCGAATAAACGAAGACGGCAGACTCAACGCAAAACTTCGAAACGACCAAAGATTTTTTTTTAAATTTTCAAAAAATCCAAAACCGGACACTGCAGGCGCAAGATCCAAACGGTGCGAAGTCAAGCACGAGAGTGTCCGTGCAACCCCTTAAACATTCCACCCCTCTTAAAGTGCAAAGTAACACGCATACGTGGAAAGAGCTTGCACACGCACACAACAATCCGTATGGCTAGAAAGTCAGTCTAGTGTCTATAGGCTGACACAACAACGTCCTGTCATGTTATCAAAAGTATAGACAGCGTCTAGCTGACAGCATGACACCTGTGCAGACACGCGATCCTTAGACACAGGAAAAGCCTTTGGAAATCAATAATCAATCGACAACCTACTGTATTATTGGGACGGAGTTGATTTGAATTTTTCCGCGAAAAGTCGTATAATGAAAAATTTTTTTCTCCATCGTATTCAAAGGATACTGTATTTCATGATGAATGGATAAACGACGATTCGAGGTAGGCAGACACGTAGATGGTGTTTTACATACATTTTTTCTCATCCTTATTTGTCGGATTTCTTCGTTTTATTATAAGCTGATTTATCGTTTCGCCATTCTGACACGTTACTTTTGTTCGCTTGACAATATCCATGACTATCGTTCGATTCTTCGTAATTCGTTATTTGGTAAATCTACGCACTGCGTAAGGTCAATGATAACCGATAGTGCTTTGAATGAAGAAAATGGCCGCTAATGGGTTCTTGGGATTTTTTCGCTTTTTTCTGTAAACTTTTAACGTACTTTGGATATAAATTCGTGGGAATTCCAGATTTTCGGGAACATTGTGAAACTGTAATTCTCGGATGGTATTTGGGAGCGAATTACGTGGCGAACTCGACGTTCTCAGAGTCAAATTGTGTACTCGAGTCAAGCTCGCGGACACCACGGAATTGATTGCTACGTTTACTTTAACGATTGGATATATGTTGCTGGTGCATATTTTGTAGAGTGTAATTAGAAATGTCTCTAAGGAATTTCTGTGACGTCATGCAGAGACTTTCTGGAATTTCCAATTTCAATTGGACGAGGGCTATTTTCATACGGGTTTCAATGTCTCGTGCTAGTCAAATTCATGTGTCGAGGTTATGTCGATTTCGATTTTAGGATATCGCATAAGTTTCCGTGCGAACTCTTGGGATGGGCTTTGAGTTATGATTGATTCTAGGTATTTATTGATCAGTTTATTATTGCACGTGATGCTTTTCACGTCTATCGCTTTTCGAAGTAAACTCAAGCACGTTTTGTGGATATTTAAAAAAATTGTTTATTTTTTAAAGGGAATTTAAGGGTGCGGGGAAATATACCTAATATTTTTATTGTGCGAATCAAAAGTGTTTTTAACAATATTTAAAATAAATTTTGTATTTTCCATTCGAAAAGGTTATATTAACTTTTTGACATGTATTTTGGGGTTGGGTGTTTGGAAAGTGAAATTTTTTTAAGTTTCTTATAATTTAACGACTCACGCATATTTCACTGGCTCCTTTTCCCACCATCTCAATGGCTGGGCGTAGATGTCAATGCTGGAGAAAAATAAGAGTCGGGGATCTTTTTTGATTTTGCCATTTTGTCTTCTCTTGGATTTTTTTCTCATTGTGTCAAGGCGATCCTCTTCAATGTGGAGTTTACTATATTTTATATCTTTGGATCGCGGCATTTTTCGAACGTCAATTTACGTTTGCGAAATTTATAATATCCGGAATTTAATTATCGGAACGTGCGTGTGTTACCAGTAATTTGGATTAGTGCTACAAAAATTTTGTCACATTTTTCATAAATAAAAACTGTATTGCTATAGAGGCAAAACAGTCGCCGTACGCATTCCTTTAGCATTTTTTCTTTTATTTTGCATCCTTTATAAGGTTTGTTGGCGCAAGTGTTTTTTACATTATCCAAAATATTTTAGGTGTGTTCGAAAATGAGCCGAGACCGCTGAGAGCATGTTTTGTCCTTATCAAGTGCATGCAATAAACAGAGAAGCAACGATGCACTTACCGCTCTCAGCTGATTTTCGAACACACCTTTAGTGCTCCGGAGCACGTAAAATCGCTAGCACGAACGGACCTACAGTATTACAGAACACAATACACCTTTGGAACAAAGCATACCGAGATACGATATTTTCAAAACGTATGTACAATTATTAACTTATTTTCTAAAAAAACTATTTTTGTTCCCATATTTCTTATTTGCTTCAAAAATGTCATGAGGTGTACTTCTTATTACTTATACATCTTGCATCTTACTTATACTTATACATAGATTTTTTTCCCTATCAACTATATATGTAAATAGAATTCACACTTCAGACCTTTGTCACTTTGATACCATTCATTGTGGAATGATTAAAATGACTTGATGAATTCTTTATGCATTTCTCCCATGCCTCCCTATCCTCCCTTTTCTGTGGACCCCATTCTGATGTTGGATTCATACCGATGACGAATCTTTCCTTTAAAGTGCCCTGAGATAAAAAAAAAGAATTCTATATTACCTAAGAATTGTCTTAACAAGATTTATATATAAAAAAAAAGATTTACCTTAGTTGTGATTAAGTGTAGTATAGCATATCCAGGAATGCACAGCATACTGACCAAGCAGGAGCACCATCCCAAAAGTATGGCCCATTCTGGATATTCTATGCCATTGTACGTGAGTCGCGTATTGAAGACGATAGTGGTGACAAAAATGAACTGAAAGGTAAAATATAGAAAAATAAATATTTTACGTTTAATAAGAATATTTTTTCATGTTTAATATTTAGCTAATTTTACGTTACAGACTTCTTTCCTGGGAATATCGTATAAATTTTATTTTCATCGATCAGATTATTTCTTGCATTTTTTCATTATACGAGGTCAATGCTTGATATTTCAAAAAGATATTCCTCGAGCACGAATATCTCATGAGAATAGCGTAACAATCTGCAGTCACGGAATTCATCTTTCCTTGGATGCATTTTATTCTTAATAATTGATCTACTTACCGAAAGTATTATTGGCGTAATGTACTTCCAGCATAATGGCCACCAACAGTGCAACTTTTCATTTATCATGAATTCCACGTCACGTACAAAATTATTAGAACCTATAAATATAAGTAAAACACTGTATAAACTATCCCAAAAATGTCTAAAATTACGTAAGATACAATTTAATTGCCTAATCTGTGAAAACAATTAGTCACCTTAATGAATTTAAGAGAACAATCAACGTTCATGAATTGTATGAAGTATCATAAATATTTTCAAAAAAAGAAGCTGCTATTTTTCTCCTCCAAAAAATCCCTCTTTTTCGACCTTCTTTAATTTTACTAATTAAAATTTAATTATTACAGGTGATCGTTTACCGTAAGTCCAGCCAACCACGATTGCTTCCACAAGACAGATTGAAATAACGGAAATCGAAGCGGCGTACCAATCGAACACTTGTAGAATGTACATTCCACCCTAGGAATGTGGGATGAGAAGAAAAAAAATAAACGAGCCTATATCAAGCTCAAAGTGACAGTCAAAATATTATCCAAAGTATCATACTCACGTTTGTAACAAAGCACAGAGATCCAAGAAACAGTACGAGCAGGGAAACAAGTGTGACAATTTTCTTGTGTTTCCTCAATTCAGGGTAAGCATCCGTGACGCTAGATATTATCGCCTCTATCTGTACAAACTTGAAGCACAAGAGTAATTATAAGAAATGTAAATAATACGTAGGATAATAACGGAAGCTAAGACTGGTATACGTGATACTAACGCAGCTGTCCATTCCCAGGAGGTAGAGCATGGTGAAGAAGAGTACAGCCCATAATTGCGGAACCGGAAGCATGGTGATAGCTTCAGGGTAAGTCACGAAAGCTAATCCCGGACCTGTACAAGAATTTCATTAGTCGTGGATTTACATGGAAATTAAAAAGAAAAATATTCACTGTTTATAGCTACCGCCAGTTGCAACTGTGGATACCGGAATGCCTGTCCTGTAGGACATAAATCCCAGAACGGAAAAGACAACGAAGCCGGCGAATATACTGGTGCCGCAATTGAGAATCGGTACCAAAATGGAGTCCCTGGATATGATAATATTTTTAAAGTACGTTTCGGTGGGAAAAATTTTGTCGAATGATATTAATCTATACTCACAGTCTATTGTTATTTCTGAAGGGGTTGTAACTGGCCATATTGACAATTCCACCCCATCCTGGACCCAGGGAAAAGAATATTTGGATGGCGGCGTCAGCCCAGACTTTTAAATTGGTTAGCTGCGACCACTGTGGTGTTATGTAAAATAATATTCCGTCCATGGCACCGGGCAACGTTACTCCACGTATCAGCAGAACGAATAAAATAACGAAGGGAAAGGTCGCTGTGAAGTATACGACTTTACCCACGCTTTTTACCCCATTACAGATACACATGAAGACGATTATCCAGGATATGAAATTACAGGCAAACAGTGGCCAGACGATAGTACCAATTTCATCGATACTTTCTGAAATCTGTAGTATATGATTGCTGTAATCGCAACAATGAATCGTGTGGGTTAAAAGAATTATAATAATTTCATTACTGATGTTTATTAATATTCATATTTTATGTATTTACTGAAAAAATTCGTCGGCTGGGGTTTTCGTGTGCTCGATCAATTTCATCTGATCGGTTTCGTTTCTTTGATTGAAAATCTCACCACCTAGCTGGACAATTTAAAAAAATATTTATCAATTGTTAATTCATTTATTGATGCTCATATAGTTTTAATAATGTATTGTTAATATTACTTTTAGACACTTATACGTGTTCCAAGGATTGTCGCAATCCTGCCAAGGCAATTTGGATCTCAGAGACATTGCCAGGAACATTAGGGGATATGAAATTATAACGTTATAGTACATTGTGCAGATAATATTCACAATAACTATCGCGAAACCGGCACCTGGGAAAAGTAATTTTTTTAAGATAATTATATATAAGAATTGCAATATTCCAGTAAACGCAGGATTATTGGACTAACATTGATAATGTAACGATTGACAAGTTATTATTATTATTAATATATTATTATTTTTGAAATCATTTATCATTTTAAATATTTTATTATTCAAATCTTTATCAATTTAAAAGCTACTTATTAATCCACTTCCGGTGCTAATGTCAATAGTAATATTTGGCATTTATTAAAATCAATAAAATTTACCAATTTTTTCTCGCTAATTGTTCATAGTATATCATTTTGTATAATTACCTTTGAAAAGGGGACTCATTCTAAACATAGTTATACACCCTGTACCGCCAAATTGTCCCATGGAAGATTCCATAAAGAAAAGTGGTATACCACATAGGAATAGCATAAGCAAGTAAGGTACGAGAAAGGCACCTATGAAAAGATATGGAAAACACATATACATATATGTTTCTGTGAGTTATTATTGAGCGTAAAGCTATTTCAAACGTGATTACGTCACACGGGTACAATGATCGAGGAACGGGGTTTTCAAGGGCAGTAAGTAATTTTGCACTACCAGTTGGATAAAATTACTCAATTAAAATACACGGCCAATTGTCACACCCCAACAGGAAACAATTTCGTCACCAAAATAAAACAATCTGTATTATCTTGATATCAAGTGTTGCGATAATTGGATCTTTTTATTTCAATTCACTTTGGCAGTTAAGACTGTAAATATAGGGGACAGAAGTTTTCCACGTTCTTAGCGACATCGCAAAATTATTCTCATTAGCATAACACTGCTCTGGGATTCGTGCGTAGCGCATATTACATATTGGCGAATTTACTAAATCCTTGGACGAGTCTGAACGATCTTCAGTATCATTATTTTCTGGAATCTGATAGTGCATCGTGTTACCGTGCATGTGTTCACGTATCATGTGGGTCGTAATCTGAAGGTAACATTGGGCCAAGGCTAGTTGCTTATTACAGATCTTTTAGTAAATGATCATTCAAAATGTACACTGATATAGAGTTAGTGAGGTTATACATTGGCAATGTAGAAATTGATTTTGATTAAATTAATTTCTCTGATGATGATTCTTACCGCCACCATTTCTGTAACACAGATACGGAAATCTCCAGACATTTCCAATGCCAATGGCGTAGCCAGCGCAGGACAGTAGAAATTCAGTTTTATTAGCCCAAGATCCTCTCTCGGGTGTTGATACATTCTTTTCCCTCATGCCTTAAATTGATATAATTATTAATAAAAATTATTAATTAGCAATTTTTAATACCGTGGTTCATTTGACAAGTGATACACTGTTTAAGGGTATAGACTTGTATTTGTATTCTTGTGGAACTTTTTTTTTTCTTTAATTTCAACAATTTTTTTAAGTTCTAATCAGACTCACCTAATCTTATTGTTCGCGTTGATTATTATGTTACTTTTGATAGTAAGGTTTATTTATATAATTTAATTATTATTTATCGTTATCTCATGGTTTCTTGTGGATCTTTTTTAGGCCTGGAGAACTTTTTCTTTTGCGGAACACTTCAGCTCGTGAGGTACTGTCCACAACTACCGATTGAAGTGCATGTGCTGAGAGACGACATCCTCGTGTCCCCCCATGGTCATGTAATCACCTAGATGTGGAGCGTTAACTATATAAATCAACCGGGATCATTACTGATTATCTTGTGAGGTGGGTGCAATATTTTAAATATTCATCAGCTCTAGTGAAAGTTTTTAAAGTGGAAAAAAAATTTGAATTTTTTTATCGTTTTCATTGTTTTTAATTTACAAGTTATTTTCGCGCTTTGATTTTTGGTTTTACCAGAGTTCGTTCTGTCGGGATGGGTGTTGAGAGATTGGGTAATCTTTGCAGTCCGAATACTACCTGTATGACGCAAGTTATAATTTATTGATAAGGATTAATTACTTGAATTTTTGTTCTATGATTACTTTAATGGTGAATGATTTTGGTGGAATTGTATTGTTGGATTTTGATTTTTCAATTTTTTTTCTATTTTTTGCAATGCTGAGATTTTTTATCGTGTTGTACTTTCCCCTGTGTATTTTAATAAAGCCAGACCGTCTGTATAATATTTTATGAGATTTATTTATTAATGATTTTTAATAATTCAGTTCCAACGATAGATGGTGGACTCTGTATACAAAATTTGCATAAATATTGTGTTAGTTACATAATGTATCAAAATTTTCAAAAATATATATTTTATTGTTAGATTTAAGTCGTTTCGATAAATACCATCTCCCTTATACGCAGAGCGGAGTTTCTCCAAGTCCCCCAAGCTATTTCATTAACATTTCTTTGAAGCAGTTAGCCTATCTTTCGAACAGCATCTTCACATTCAACGATTAACGACATCGATAACCATTTACAAGCCGAATAAAGCGACATCAATGCTACCATCGAATCTTTGATAAAACTCACATGAATTTCTTACGAGAGAATTAATAAAAGAAATAAGTTTAATCGATGATCGATTAGTGCACCATCTGCGATTAGTCTGTCCATTTGATCGAACTTCAGTCAATGCGTTTAAATAGTATCACCCTGTACAATTCTTATAAACGTCAATAGTCCACCTTCATATACAACGATACCGGTCAATACCCAAACACTGTATAAAATATACAGCCTGTAATTCAAATTTTCTGTATTATTGTTAAAAAAAAACTCAATATAATTCAAAATCTATATAGATTTTAATTCACTATCTTTCCACTATTACCATTGGCCAATAACAACCATATAGAAGCTTCACCAAGCTTTTCTCAGTCGATAACAAGGAGCTTAAACCAACAGTAGATTCCTTACCGACCAAGGCTTTCCTTGGACAGACAGTGCCATAAGATTCTCCATGACTCTAATTTCCAGTAGTAGGTTTCTAAGTAACCAAAACTTGTTATCCTAAAGTCCAGAACTCTGAATGAGTTTTCAAAACTGTCCAACAGGTGGAGCTTACTGTCCCTAGAACCTCGTACAAAATCTGTGATAAAAACTGCATCATAAATAAGATAGTAGAAATTTTGAAAATCAAGAAAAGCCATAACTTTAACGTACAAGTGAACTCTAAAACTGTTTAAAACATTCATAAGTAAAGCTCAAAGATGAGAAACAAGCTTTGCAATCGTTTAGAAGCTTTCGAACAAGGTCTCATCCAATATTGACAATTAATTATACGCCACGGGGTTGAATAATTAACGCGCACAGAATTGAATGGTAGGATAGAGGGTTGTAGGGGGCCGAAGTAAACGTTAGACGTATAATAAGAAAAATAGTATGTAAGTAAGACTGGACCAATGAGGATTATCGATTAGATACACGTAAAAATCGTTAAAACGCGTACAATTGAATTTACTGTTTCCAGTGGGCGAACGAGAGCGTGTAAAGAGTCAAATGAGAGGAAAAAAAAATATACAAGAGTGAGAGAGAGAGGGAGAGAAAATAAAGTAGATAAAAGATACCATTGGAAAATATCCTATCTCACGTATGTCCCCCCATACATAATGAAAGAGCATGATGTCTGAGTAGTCTATGGCAAAGTAGCTACGGGGCTATCGGCGTTGGGTTTGGACGAACTCAGTGGGAGTTGTATTAATGTTGCATCCCTCTTATACCCTGGCAGACATCAGCTATCCTCTCAGGGCCACTCGGCAATTGCTCTAATGCACCCTCAGTGCCGTAGATGGCCAAAGAGCCATCCCAGCATCCAAAACGATCCTTAACCCGCTAGCTACTGGACTGGCTTGGTTCGAATTAAAAGCTTTTCCTTTCGATTTTCCCTCTCTCTCTCGTTCTCGAGTACTCTGCAATTTTTTATCTCTCTCGCATTCGTAACTCTCAGCTTGACTTTCAGCATCATTCATTCTCATACATTATACCCTTCAAAACCTACCATCCTGAGGTATTATATACTATATGAGTACATTTTCCGACATTCCATGCCTTTGATTCGAATTGTTAACGCAAAATAAACTCCAGGCAGCCAAGAGTGGAGCGGCTCGCGATACGTCCACTCGTGCGCCGTTCTCGCGTAGAGTCCGTTTAAATCCGCACTGCCCAGTTTTGAGTGGCGCAATCCGACGGATGGATGTACGGCCAGGGATTATCCCGAGTAATCCCTTGTTAAAAAGCGATGAGAGGAACTTAAGTTGGAACGGCCATTAGCGACTCATATGCAGTATAATTCGCATTTATAAGCAGCAATAGCTTGATGTACTTCTTGTCGAGCCTTTTAAATAATAACTGCAAACTTTTATACTTTCAGATTATCTTCTACGAAAGGTGCACTCCTTTTGCTTGTGTGGAACGTGAGGCGAGAGCACATGGTCCAGGCAACCTGTGCTTCTATAAAAGTCCTGGATAGAGAAGAGTTGTGGTTCTTGAGCTTTTTTTATGGCCGGCGCAGGACATCGGTGTTGCATCGTAACGTGTGGTGTATGCAGATATATTTGCGCATCGCATTGTGCATATGCACGCGTGAAGAGTCATAGGTGGATGAATTGGATTATACAGCATCTCGAGTGACACCAGATGTGTTCCAGAGTTCAATTAGATATTTCGTTTTCATCTAGAAGTATATGGTAGAATTTTGAATTTATGTAGGAATACTTGATAAACTTGATGTACGTGGACTTGCGTGTCTTTGGTATTAATTTACTCTAGATTGTATTTATGTCCTTTATCAAATTCGGGCTTAATGGTCTAGGGTTTTTGTTTTTTTAATTTTATCCACTTTATTGTACCAGTGGACACTTATCGGCGAATCTGTTGTATGAGAACTCGAAGGCTGATCGTACGAGCAGATACACGTGTGAAATGCTGGGGCTGCTTGTAAATAATTAATCGCTCACGCGAGACAGGCAGGACGTGAGCAAATGTAACGACCCATTGAAAATCAGCCTTTTGTTGTATATTAAGAATTCTTGAAAACGTTATACGTGAATTGAGGTAATATATTGATTGTATATGAAATTCTACTGTCGAATGAGTTTTTTATAGGCCTAGGTATGGTTTTTTTAGCGGATTTTCGCACGGTGTTTCGGAACTTGTTATACGATTTCTTGAAAGTTTCAGGAACTGTATATCACGAAGATCGCTTCCGGTGATTTTCTGGATAAAGGTAATCGTCAGGGGCAGGATCTTTAGATTTCGTCATTTTGTTAGACTGCCGTCCGGCAATCTTTTGATAAAAGTATTGGCGAAGTTAGCAAACGATTTTTATTTTATTTTTTTTAAGATTAAACGTTACGAAAGATTTACCTTAGAGCTGTTAAAATGTTCTCCAGGAATTCACGATCTGGTATCAGTTGGTTAAGAATGCATAGATTAACGTTGCTATAGAATTTTCTATGAAATTATTTTTTCAACCTATTTTTCCCATTCGCTTTCATCAGATTGCTTTACGTTGAATTTTATTATATTTAATTTTGTTTCACGAATTTCTCTGGTCATATAAGTCACATATGAACACGTATAAATACTTTTGAAAACGTATTTAATTAATTAATAATATTGCTACATTCTTACCGAGATATATTTTGATTTTGTTCATCTATAAATACTGTTATATATCTCACAGTCAAAAGCTCATGGTTCATCGTAATTTTACTAGTTTCTCCGGTCTTTCATTATCCATAATGATTCAGCCCTTGTTTTTAGGATTTGCAAGGAGTTACATACGTACCGCGACGTGGAGTCTCTGTAGTCTCAATGATTTTTGGTCTGCAAGCTACAGTTACGTTTACGAGCTCTCTATGCTATTCCTGTAGGAAATAAGGATATAAAAAGTGGGAGTACGGTAACGAGGTAATCCTGTGCAGCAAACGAATGACGTACCTTTATATTCATGGGTTTTTTTTTATCGTCGGTCCTTCATGCAAGATCTAATAAGCGTTACGAAACTTCCCGTAAGGATATTGAATTTGTATTGTTTTGTTGGAATGAGCTGGAACGATAATGATATTATAATAATACATGGACAGATAAAATATATTATTCTTTCTGAAAATTCTTACGTGTCTTTCAACTGTTACCACTATTATATTTTTATTCTGAAATTATTAGCGGTTTGACTTTGGAGTTTGATACTTGATTCCAGCGACAATTTGGAAACAAAGTTGTTGATCATTATGAAACGTAGATGGCACTGATAAATTCAAGATGGCGGACATAAGCAGGTGGCGGTTGACAGTTGCTCGACGCACATGTCGTGGAAGTTGTTATTTGTTCATTGTTTTCAAGTAATTTATTCAAAGTGCGGTGTAATACTTTGTGATGATCAATTGTGCACATTGGCATAGAAAAATCAAGTATTTATTTGTATTTTTAATCGTATGAAACTAAACGTGAAAATTAAACTTCGTTCGTGGCGTTTATTTAATTTCACGTACATATATTGATGTTCTTTCGCAGTTGCAATGTATTATGTCGTTCAAATATTTGCTCGTGCAGTTTTTACTTTTCAATAATACGAAACACACGACCTATGCTTCAAGATTCCTAGTGAGATTGGTCGCACGTTGTGTAACCGTACTACGTGAAATTTCACAAATTCAATTTCACACCAATGGCTAAAAACATTACGCATTCTGTGTTTGCACTATCAAAGTTTCTTTCTCTTTTTTTTAAAAGCATTTCTCTATTTTTCGTTGCAACAGAATCGTTCATTACTTGAGAATTTGTATTATTTCAAAATCACGTATTTTTTACGAATTTGAATTTGTATATGCTTAAACTATTAAAAAATAACTTAATACCACATTCGCATTAATCCCATGCCGTATAATCCTATTGCGTAAAATTTTTTGTTAAAAGAATTTTTCATTATTCTAAAATATTATTAAAACCGTGTGTAATCCAAAAAATATATATTTCCTAAGCGTCGTGAAATTATACATATTTTAAAATGAGTTATATTCTTCGTGTTTGCGTTTCTTCTTTATTCATATGTTAATACGTACATATGGCCTTATAAGCGTCACCTTCAGACACATTATTTATTACCTACATCCCAACTATTTATTAAAAAAAGGAAACAAAATTAATGAGAGCCATAAAACAAATTTTATTATTTACCAGAGCCTTATCAACGCCAGCGTTGAATCAGCGTTGCATAATTGATTAAAATGTTGTTTTAAATCTTTACATAGGAATGTTGATTAATAATCTACTTTTCTCAGAATCAATGTTTTTGCTTGTTACACTCGATATTTTGTATCGATTTCCTAGACTTCGATGTATCAGACTACAGATGAATTGAAATCCTATGAAATCAAAATATCATCGCGGACTGTATTATAAGTTATTACCTCATTTACGATTATGTAATATTACAGCGAGTACTACAGCTGCGTGCTGCAGCTGAGCGGATAGAAAAAACGCGCGAAGATGCTCACGGAAAGTCGTCGCGACGTAGTAACGTGCAGATCAGTGGTTAGTGAGTTTCAAAATAAATCACCTGAGATGTGAAACCTCAGAGAGAGGAACCTGAAGTAAGAGAGAGAGAGTGAGAGAGAGAGAGAAATCAGTTTGTTCGATAGAGAGAGAGAGAGAGAAACACATGGAGATACGACTATATATATTATATATAATGTGAGCTGGAATATACATACATATATCACGCGGCATAACTGGCCGCCCATTATTATCATG
>JAYRCB010000438.1:778854-803066 GCA_036026315.1 Trachelus stipa | reverse complement strand
TATATATTATATATAATGTGAGCTGGAATATACATACATATATCACGCGGCATAACTGGCCGCCCATTATTATCATGAGATGCATCCCCTTAGGCTGCACCATAGTATCTAGTAACACGATAGTAATTACTGGCCGGGCATAATTAGTGGGGGGATAATTAAAACGGCACAAAAGATGAACGATATCGTCTGTCGCTTGTTAGTAGACAGTTTTAGTCGATTATATTCCTTTTGCCAGCGAGCAACAACAACGATTCTCTCGAGTGTACAATGTCAGACAGCGGAGACATTTGCCTCCTTGGAGTTACCCAAGTACCTCCCGAAGGACTGTGGTTAGATTATGTGAGAATTTTATCGTTCACACCGAGCGTATTAACGCAGAATTTGTATAGGCCGGAGACACGCAATGCGTGTGGGGACATTTAACACACGCGTATATCTATACGTAGATTAGATTGAGTGTCCAATAGCTCGCTGACGCATCGTAGAGGGATTGGATAGAAAGTAAAGGAGATAAAAAAAAAGGGAAAACATTTGGATTTCCAGAGTGGGAGTATTGGGGTGATGGGGAGGAGGTGGATAACTGGATGGCATAAAAAGACAAAGGAGCCGATAAAATCGCGTAGAGCCAATTCCCGAACGGTGAATTGTCTGTGGAGGTTTTGTCGAGGGTGGTTCTCGTAGTGAGCATAGGGTTTCGAAAGGGAGCACCCACGTAAGTGTATATATAGATAGATAGATAGAGAGAGAGAGGGGTTGGAGGGGTAAGCGGGTGGATTTTTCGCGGTATCCTACGGGTTGCCGATCTGATCGGAGACAATCCATCCCCGACGCGGCGAACACGGGACAGGCGTGGTTCTCGGAACCCGTTTGGAAAATCCGTCGAACGGTAAAAAAAGCGATTCGCAGAGTAGGAATCGACGGTGTCCTCGAATGGGAACTCGTCGAATAAAAGAGCTCCACCCTAAGTCGCACTACGGGGATGAAGAGAAGGAAAGATGCTGAGGAAGTTAGCTAGGTATATC
This sequence comes from Trachelus stipa, assembly GCA_036026315.1. Lineage (NCBI taxonomy): Eukaryota > Metazoa > Arthropoda > Insecta > Hymenoptera > Cephidae > Trachelus > Trachelus stipa. The sequence goes on along the minus strand of JAYRCB010000438.1, from coordinate 802,041 downwards.
TGGGTACACGTATATGTTCTTGGGTGGATAACCAAAGTGTGTGAAAGAGAGAGACAGAGAGAGAGAGAGAGAAAGAGAGATGGATAAAGTAGAAAGAGAGTTGGGAGACCGTAGTAGCTACCACTTCTACAGGGCGAGCGACTTGCTGACGTCGAGCCATTATTTGTTACAGGCTTCCTGGGGGATGGTCTGAGGTGGAATACGTTAAGATTCGACGGAAAGATGTCGATTGGCTGGCAAATGGCTGTGTAAGCCCAGGATTTGGGATCCTGACAGGATTTCGATGGTCAGAAGTCAACGCGCTTCTCAAATGACTAGGATGACTTGGATTCAGGATCGAATGGACCCTTTAACGTAAGCTCTAATATATATTGACTTGGTAGAGATGTCTTTTGGATCAGTGTAAATATTTTGTTGATTCTTTATTTTTTTTTCATTTCAGATTGTGGTAAAATATTCATTGGACTTATCTAAGACAATTGGGGATGTTTGTTTTAACGGAAGTGACGTAGGAAGTACCAACACTGGTTACGGACTCGAATTGGTACCGTATACTTTGGCCCATTTAAGGGTCGCCCCTGGGGTTCCCCGGTAAGCCTGGGTAATTTATTACTGGCTGTACATTCGCTACTAAATAAGGGTGGCCCCGTATCAAACCCAGTTTCCACCCGTTAACCCCTCTCAGCTAGTATGCTGTCCTGTACCCCACGAATTGTTTGGAACCGCTACCACTCCCCGCAATCCCATCAACTGGTTATTCCAACTGGGAGTCTCGATTTCGACTCGCTCTAATGTTATTCAGGGGCCCGGATTAAACCGTGTACCTCTCTTGCGCATTTGCAATCGAATACTCTTCCCGTTTCCCCATTTCCTCGGGTCCCTATATTACCCTCTGTGATATTCCCTCAGTCATTCTCCAGATACATGATTTCATTGCAGCATCCACAGTGACTCCGATTTTATTGACGATGCGAATAACAGGAGCGGACGAAGGAAGGGAGGGGAAGGAAAATTCGTGGGAAAGAAAGTGGTTAAAGGGTAAGTTTAGTTTAAAGGATTTTTTTTATTGCTCGTTGATTAATCAAGGTTTTTTTTTTCAGAGTCTCGGCAGACCGACGACACCTGTAATATGCAGGTCCTTGTTTCACCTTGGTATTATCGTGCTTCGGTCGGTCTAAAATGAAGGGTAAAATAAAAGGAAAGTTCGCAAATAAAAATGAAACTAACGAAAGCTGCACCCATTCGCCTGAATGGGTCGGTGTCAAAATAAATTGGAGTTATTGCGGCCTGGTGTAATCCTCTCGCTGGCATCGGGCTGCTGCCACCCTGGCTCTGGATATTGCCTTTGTTAATAAAATCACACCCCTGAAGTCTAGTGAGCCTCGAGGCTTTCGAAACGAACTGAATAACAAAAAAATACGAGGAGAAACTAGAGATAACAGGTATAATAATAAATGTCGGTTTACAAATGTATCGTGCTACACGATTCCTGTCCTATGGAATCGACGCGGAGCTTAATTTCACTCGTTATTCCATCGTTTCGAAAAATTTCGATGCTCTACGTATTTTTTGTAATTATTCTTGTTTTACGTATTTTACGTAAAATTTACTGTAACATAGTAACTGCGTTCATGCCAGTCAGTCGTGTTACGATCGATAAGAAAAACTAAATATACTATTAATTAATAATCGATATCCCATAACTATTTTTCATAAAACTTCAATTTACGGTTAATTGTAGAAAATAATAGTCACAGAATATGATATTTATATATCTATATATACATAAATATTAATTTCTAAAGTTTGATTGATTGTTCACTCATGAACATCCATAATAGAAGAATCATGCTCCTATAATAATTTCTTCTTTACCAATGAAACCTGACTGTTTTCTTATTCTAACTGTACGACTGTCATTCAGCAACTATTGTAGGATTAAAATTAGCTATGATCAACTGAACCAATTGACTAATCTATATAATGCCAATGTATTTGGAAATATTTAAAATAAGTGATCACGTATAGAATAATAATGTACAGAATACATAGGCTTTAGAATAGGAAATGATCTTTAAAAGAGAAAACGGTGTGAGGATATCCAATGGGTGAAGAATAGCTTCTATTCGGGACTCGGGTCGCCGCGGTCGACGAATTTGCATCTATCTTTCTAATTTCGTTGAGCCAATCTGCATGTTGTTATGCCACTCGGTGCTAGGGGAGACGTCCCGTTAAAGCGGGCGATGCTTAAATAAACCATTCCCGAGAGAGTCGAGCATTTTCTATTCTCTTTTTTATCGCGACACTCCTTTCTTTCTTTCTCTCTCTCTCTCTCTTGCAGTACTGCCATTCTTTCCTATTCCATCATACTGCTCCTTGCCTTTCCTCACTTAATCCCACGTTCTCTTAGACTCTTACTTACTCCATTTTCATTTGCTTCTCTTCTTTTTTCGCATTATTATTTTCCCAGCATATATATTTTCTTTTCGAAAACTTGTCAAAATCATGGAATTTTCATTTGGGCCTGCAGATTTATTTGGAATATAAGTTTTTTTTTTCTTTCTCTTGGCTAAGCCTGTAGTAGGTATATTTGGTTTTTCTTTTTCTTTTCTCAGCGATAAAACTTTTTTGTTTGGATTAACGCAGGGCAAGGGTGGGGGGGAGGGATGATCGACAGTGAGTTATTCGCTTCCTCCATTTTACTAATGAAATCTTGAGCGGCCTGGATTACCAGGGTGTTTCTGGAAGATGTTATTAAGCTGAAGAACTTATGCACGTTTAACAAAATGTTTTCAGGATGTTCGCCAGTGTCTTGGGATGAGAAAGAATATACAGCTAGGACAGGGATCTTCGTACGGATAAGGTGGAAGGATGGTGAATGAATAGTACGAGGATGGCGGAAGGGCGAATGGGTGGAATGACGAGGAGATAAACAACACTAATAAATCAGCGTAATTGAGTTAACGACGGACTTTAAACTTAAGGTTTAGCGAGGTGAGTAATTGCTTGAGATGGCTTTCTGTTTCCTTTTGCGCGGCTCTGTGTCCTAATTACCGATTTCATCCATTTCTTCGTAATTAGCAGGACATCCGGTAGGGAGTTACGCAGTCTCAACCCTTTGGCTCCACGCAGTACGTCCCAACACCTTCAAGGAAGCATCGTCTCTTGTTCTCGAAGAAAGTGCAACTTCATGAGAAACGACTAAACTTCATTTGTTTCAATCTTTTTGATCCAAGCGTTTACGTAAAAAAAAAAGACAGGGACACAGAAAAATTAAGGTGGTAGTAACGCTTTGATGTAGAGTATTTTAGTTTGAGAAATATTATATCAGTTTTATCGATCGATGGATTGTCTGCTTTCGTCCTTAAATCAGGATTTTCATAAATTATAGTATGAATCGAGTGATATTTTTTAGGGGTTGTTTTGCATTTTTTTTATCTCAGATCCAAGTCGTGAGACACTTTGTTCTTTAATGTGTCTCATAATATGAATTGTACCAGGTAGACAATTTTGGTATCCTTATTTCAGTTATCAGGCTTAATGATGCAATTAGCACAGTGATTAACGAGTACTTGATTGACCCAAATGACGCGGCGGTACTCAAGGTGGTCCAAATTCTTTGGAAAGAATCTCTTGCGGGATTCCACAGTGCCCCTTTGGATCACTCTTTTCCCATTCCACGAGCAGTATCTTTTTCTTCCTTTTATCTTGCGGGGACGAGATCGCCGCGCGAAATGGAGAGCTAAAGACTCCATCTAACACGTCCAAGGGCTCAATCCCCTTCGTCCTACGAAAGCTGGATTACAAGAGCATTAGGAAAGAGAGATGTAACGGCGACATCTTTTTACGGGCTGCAAAAAAGCCACCGTGTAGATATCATCCCCCGGCGTACCCTTAAGCCGGCCAAACCTGCTAGGTATTTAACGCTGTTTTACCAGATCCACTTTCGTCGTGAGAAATGAGAGGGACACAGAGTGATTGTGTCTAAAGTGTATTAAAGAAGCGAAAAAAAAAGCAGAAAAGGAACGACAAGGGATAGAAAGTCTACCAGGGACAATATCAAGTGTGCGTAAACAGCAAGAAAAGGAATTTACAGGATTTCTCAATAAAAGCTAGATATATTCACCTGATTATTCTTTGATAACGATAAGGGTGAGAGTCGTATAAGCGAATGCAGCCAAGGGAAAGAATGCATCGTTAATCAACCCCTATGTGAATCGCATACGTTATAGGTGCATTCGTACGTGTGGATTGCAGCGTTTTTTTTTTTTATTGGAATTATAGATTTATCTTGGTGGAAGTATAATCTATAGTATGTAGACGGTAGGGTTACACTGGCAAGGTCTATATATATATAGAGAACCGGGATGTCGACAAAATGGCGGTAATAAGGGGTGTCAGGAAAATGGCCGCTCTGATGAACCCTGAATCGCGGCATTACGGGAACTGATTGCGACTCTGGACGGGACCGGTACGACCGGGTTACGGGGTAGATTGCGGGTGAACACCAGTAGGGGGAGTTGAGGGGGGTGCGGTCACGTACCAGCGCTCCCGGAGAAACCAGGAGAATTGAAAGGAGTGCACCAGCACCCCTAAACCGTTCTAAGGAAGGGGTTAGAGTTAGTTAGCGATGTGTGATGTCATGAAGCCACCATCATCCCCCGTTCTCTTTCCCACACCCCCTGTTATATCTGCCCACCCTATGTCTATACTCTTCATTCACTTCGACATCCTAGACCCTCTCAACCCTTATGTACCATGCCACGAGTATATCACCGACTTAGAGACAGACAAGGGTGGTTCGGAATGCCAAATTGTCCCCAGGATTTCGCGGAATTACCCAGGAAATTATGATCCGATTAGAACCCCGTCCCCGCCCTCGCCCCCCTCCCCACCGTTCGTTACCGAGATTCAAAATCGTGCGTGCGCCGAATAAGATTGCGTCGCTGCAGCGCGTTATCACTTCCGGTTTTACATGTCAATTCATATTATGAAACACGTGGAGCGATACTGAGTTTCGTTTAGGGGATGATCGGTAAATCTGCGTGTTTTTAGAATTCTATGAAATTAATGTACCATCGCGTGCTGCGTTGTACATAATCAAGCAATGAACTTTGACCCTTGAACTATACAGGGCGTTTCAGCTGCAATCTCATAAGTCTTATTATTTTTTTTAATAATGATTTTTGAACCATTTCGTAAAATTTTCAAACATGGTAAACTGATGATGATGCTTCCTGTATGGGCCGGACATGACGTACTCGGCTTGTCTATTATTAAGGGTAGTGTCGGCGATGATAAGGACCCCGGGGTGTTTTACGCCACTTTTATCTGGTGCTCGTAAATTTTAAATATTCATCCCTGCCCTGGCCGCGCTAAATAATGGAGACTCGCGTGACTTCTGAGAAGAGTCGCGCGGAGCCGCGCGTCGAATTAATATTTCATTATACACAGTAAACGGGATATATTTACTCGCGTGGCTTCCTGCGAGCAACAAGACCACGAGGAGTGCGAGCGACTGCTGTTATGGCTGCCGGATCTATGTCGAAGATTCGGAATCGTAACGTATACGCGAATATTCATACCTGCCAGTCTGGAGAGAGTAACGCGAGATTGGATTGACGAAAAAGAGTTTTATCGAACCTGGTATAGACGAGAGAAGATAGATAGAATGGATGTATATGGTGTGTAAAAAAGAAATGTTCCGAGAACGAAACCAATATATTTGTACGAAAGAAAAAGTATCTTGATACGTATGTTACACGCGAGGTTATATTTTAATTAGAGGATCCGTCGTATAGGGTGCTTGGAAAAATGGCTGGCATAAGGATAAAAATAATACAGGACAGTTTACATGGTAGAGGAGAAATATTTTTTTTTAAGATACAGATGCGTCTACGCCAAAAAATAAAATTAATGTGAAGCTAAAGACCAGACGTTGAGAGTGGACGGAGTGGATGATACCGGTGAGGTTGGCGCGAAGGGCGATGCGGGAGGGGAGGGGCTGATGAGGGCTAAGAGGCTCAGGAGGGGAATTAGAGATCGGTCTCGGGCGTTTAATTTCTCGAAAAGTCATAACGCGATTAAAGCACGCGCCGCGGCTTCGCCAAGTGTTATCTTCAAATATCTCGAGCGAATAAAATATCCGCGCACTTGATCGTCCGAGACCGCGGAAGATCGCTCGGAGAGCACTCGAATGCTTAAAGCGTGCGAGAAACGCCGCCGCGGCTTCCTGGTTTCCTCGCTTCGGCGCTTACTGCTTTTTCTTCGTTCCCGCGATCTCTCTCGTTGGGGCGGAGGAGGATCGAGGAAAATCGGGGCAGGGGCGACCCGAGCAAAGTCGGGCCGGGCATCGAGGAACCCGTGTGACGTAACTGGTATCGGGTGGCGGGAAGTGTATTGTCAGGATATGCAAGAATAAGAACAACAGAAAATCTTTCAAAATTGACACAAGTTTTTGGAGGAATATCTTTTCTTTTTTTAATATATATTTTTATTACAAAGTTCCCGACAGATATTGCGTCTATATTGTACAGCTCAAGCGACGGATCATATTCGATCGTTAAAATGTAATGGGTGGTTAAGTAATCAATCCTTAATTCGAATTCGGACTGCTTTGTGCTTTTTTTTATCTTTAGCAATTTTTTTTAATCGTATCCCGAGATATATCTCCATGAAAACTTACTAATTATTTACTTCAGTATACTATTTTTTGTCGCATTTCTTTATACAGGCATATCTTTGACATATGGAAAATTCACTCTACATATATCTATAAATATATATACTATATAAAATATACACTCTACATATATACGGGATATATTCAGTACGGTAAGAAAATGTATATTCACGATATATAAAAAATATATGTTTTTACTATACGTATATGACGTTTTCGCGGGGCTACGACGTCATGACTGACAATGAGCGCTGGTCCAGCAACATGTAGTAGCTCCAGGTATGGAGGGTTGGTCGGTTTGTCGGTTCTATAATGTTATTTCGTTAATTAACACAAAGGAAAGTTGCCAAGCATTGTCTCACCTCAATGCGCACTCATTAGCGACCAGCAGTGAGCAAGCGGGGAGGGGGAAAGGATGGTTGGTGATTCTATAGAATCTACTTTCGACCCGCCTCTCTCTCTCTTGCTCTTTCTTTTTTTTTAAATCACTCTGTCTCTTTCCTCCACAATTCGCACCACTCCCTCCGACCCCCTCTCTCCATTATCCAGTTCCGCGTTTCAAATACCCAACCCCTATTCCCTTGTATTAATTGGATAAGTTTCACAATTAAAAACACTCGCCCGGGCCCTGCGGGTTGGTCTGCGTCACAAACGAATAGGACAAAAGCATCGAGAATGTCCTGCGAAATGGCAGATTAGATTTACGGGATTATTGTATTATTTTTTTTTCTGTGGAATATTAGTTATCGATATGGTTCCGATAGGTATCCATATTATACAAAAGTTAATGGCTGATTCATATACTATAGGCACTGTAACTGTTACGTACCATAACGTGTTTATAGGTTATGGCTGTACTGGTACTGGCTATACAGACTCAAGATGGGATCGATTAATGGACCAAATACATATCTCTGTGCTGCAGGTGGTTAATAGAGCCTCAATGGGCATTTGGCAAGATTTGAAAGAAATCCAAGCGCTTACGCCAAGTTGTTATATTCAAATTAGGTTAGGTTCGGTACGTCTAGGGAATTTTATTAGTTAATTAAATATCGGCATTACCTAATAAGATTGATTTCTCATTTTTGAAATTTTATCTTTCACTTTTTTCTATTTTTTCGTATTAAATCTAGTGGTTATCTTCTGTTCAAAAAAGTGTAGCAGTCGGACACAAATTTCTGTAGTGTTTCAATCGACGCGTAAAGGATTGACCATTTTTTGAGGTTACCTTGGGAATGTATATATGTAAACTTGTCGATGGTATAGATTGAGATTAGGAAACATAAAGGGGTGTTCATAGTAGCGAGCTGATGCGTTTAAAAAAAAACTACTACCTTGGGACATCACAGAATTGGAATTCTCCTGTGACTTAACCTAGCAAAACCTTTTCCAAGCCCATCACAATTTCGGGTGTCTGGCGTTGAAAAAAACTTAAACAAATTTGGTGCGGCCTTTATGGCTCTCAAAACAGCTGTTACGCCGTAAATTCTTCGAGGACAGACCTGAGAACAGCCACATTTCCTTAGAATAGCCAATACGTAAATGAAATCGTCTTCAGAATAGCCCAGCGCCAAATTTACATGCATATATACGATTGAATGAAAATAGACGTGAAAAAATTATTTGCTTTCATATCTTATATGTTATCTGTATATAGTTTCGGGCCGTATAGATGATATAAAGAGTACAGAAACGGACGAGTAAAAAGCAATAGAGTAGGAAAACGTTTTAATACTGCGGTATCTGAAATCTCGGGCGAACGTGGCGCCGCGTTGCGGCACTAAAGCCCGACACAAACTAAATTTAAAGCCCATTTAACGACACACTAAATTAACCCGGTAGACCTAGCCTCGGCTTTTGAGCTCGGGGTTGCCTTTTAGTCACATATTCCGAAGACCTCGTCGAGAACATAGCTACGGAGGGTTGAACCTTCCCTACGTACCTCCTGCACACTCAGGTATGCCCAACCCCGTCAAACCGCCCATTCCCTAGTCCCCCATCCGACCCACCTACTCACTCTCGATCCCCTTCTGATAAACTCAATTAAATTTCCCGCAAAGTTTATCAGCGATACGTGACGTCACTAAGTACGCGGTTGAAATTATCCGGCTAAGTGGCAGCGAGCGGACGATGAATTATTAATAATTTTAGTTACCCAACGTTTCCTATACCCCCTCCCCTTATTTTCTTCTCTTTCGCTTTCTTTTGATATCAAACAATCGTTGGTTTTAATTATGTTTCATATACACATATTTTTAATCAAAATCCACTAGCACTATATCTATAGATAATTTTACCTTTTATCAATCAGTTACCTTTATCCGGTGTGGATGCACGAGGAGCTTTATCATTAGGATTTAAAAATAATAATAATTTGGATTATTTCATTGAAATGCAGGAAATTAGTTTGAAATTTCTCCTGAATATTTTTATTATCCAGACACCCTTTATATGGAATGCGTGATAACGCTGTTGTCTAACAATCAATTTTGATATGATATATCGCGTGTGCGTTATTATTTATACTATTTTTTTTTTGGTTTCTATACTAGGTGCGCTTGGGTTTTTATGCCGATGCGTCTGTGCTAGATTGACCAGTACAAGACCAGCCAACCAGCAGTTTGGTAGGTAGACTGTTGGTAGGGTACAGGATGGAGGATCGCGAGGAACATGAAATTAATCCAGCTCCGTGAATCTATGAGATGATTTACGACTAGCTAATTTATGCTTCGTCGAGTCCTAGTTGGGACACGCTCCCCCGGACACGTAGTGGACACCTACGCGAATTTATGCATGGATGGTTGTAAGTTACAAAGGCGGGATAGCAGGTTGGAGATGATGAGAGAAAATGATGAGAAAAGAAGTGAAAATACAAAAAAATATTTTTTTTTGAGTACGAATATTATGGATTTTTCTTGTGGTTTAGGGAATTTTTAAACAGTTACTAAATCCAAGAAAATCTTTTACCCGCTAACGGACTCTTGTAGTGTCAACAGATTACCGGCCAAAGAGAATCGTAGATCCTGTTACTGGGGTATACTAACGTATTTTAAAATTTTCATTTCTCTCTTGGAGATCTTTCTTCCTTCCTGTCCTGCAACCTCACGTTATCCTCCGTTTGCCAAGTAATTCATTGAAATATGCAAATCCTCCGTGAAATCTCGAAAATGGCAAATCTACAAACAATATCTTTATGCGGTGTGCAGTGGCAGGGGGCACGGTGAAGTGGGACTTTGCTCGAAGAGGGTGAAGGTATTGGTAAGGAGGGTAGTAAGTGAGTGGAGTATTTTCAAGGAGAAACATAACCTAGGGGTTGGTTGGGTCAGTCGAAACAAGAGAATCAAACGTGGCCGCTGGGTTTTACTTCTTTGTCCTTCCTATATATATGTATACCCATATCTAGAGTCAGGGGATTCCCCCGTTTTACTCCTGGCTTTAGTCAGGACCTCGACTCTCTACTGGCTTTATAGATCGGCTGCTGCACAAACTTTTATTCCGCTTGGGCCTTGCGAATTCGAAATAAGGCTCGTGATCCGCTCGGATGGAAAATTCAGAAAACAAATATACATACCTATATATTTATATCTCGGGAGGTACCGGTAGAAAACAGTCGAGCTATTCGAAGCGAATGAAACTAGCTTTTCTGGTCTACGGAGTTAGAGGAAAAAAATCTGTTATTATTTTGCCACTGTATTTTTGGGATTCTGCATAAAATCCTAAAATCCCCCCTCCGGCTGTATCCCTTAGTTTCGTACCTTTTCATCTCTCTTCGTACGAATGCTTTTGCCGTTCTGCCGAGTTTTTAAAATTTTCTTTATATTCTTGGCTTTTTTTTTGGATGGATGGAGGGAAGGGGGAGGTGAGGGTTTTTGGAATAAATTCTTGGATGAGTAAACCACGCGTTTCAGGCTACAGGTAGTCCACTTTCTTGTCTTTTTTTTCTCTCGGCACTCTCGTTATACCGAATGGTTCAAAGTATTCTTTGGTTTTTTGTTTTTTGCCCGTAACTTTTTTTCGACTTTCTTCCTTTCATTTTATTCTTACCGAAGCGGGCATTCGAAGCTCCACTTTGTGCCGCGGTGCATGCGTTTCCCCTATTGCTTTTCTTCTTCTTTTTTTTTTCGATTTTTATTTGTTGCGTTGGTAACGTGAATCGTCACAAGCGGTATACTTCGTTTCGTTGTCCCTCCTTCTTCTAGGAGGCTCGTTGAACGGCAAAAATGTCCCGGAGCCACCGACTGGTATTAATTAATGCACCAGTCAAGATGAGGGTCGGCTTAAGAGCCACTAAGCAAACATCAAAGCAAAAGACCAGCGAAATGCTTAATCCTCAATGCACCTTGTGCAATTCACGAGGAAAATAAAGAATTGCAAGTGGGCTCAGCAAATTAACATACGTTCATAAAGTTCAACCCTCGTTTCGATCATTAGATTATTTTTACAGTAAAACACTATATATCACTATGCACTAACCATACGTTACTTTAACGACATAGCAGCCACTATTTTTCTCTTTCAAATTTTCCTGGTACATTACATTTTTAAAAAAATTTTTCATTTATTACGGATTGACGGTACAATTTTTCCTTGTTATCCCCATGCCCGAACGTATTGACAATTTTTATATTTTCCTAAAAAAAGAGAGTGCAAAAAACATAAAACGATACTTAATGATCATCCAAAGGTCCATCGAGTATATTAACCGATAGGGTGGTTTTTCCAGCCCTCTACATATCGGTACTATGACCAGAGGCTCGATAGAGGGCGAAGGGTGGTATGTGAAATCGCAGCGACCCATTGTAGTTACTGCACTTAATAGACATCGATACGCAACTCGTTTTCACAATTTCAACAATGACGCCCGGCGCGCCTCGCGTCAACGGGCCGTTAACGTCGCGACGTCCGCCGTCGACGATAATCGCTCTTTACGGCCGTTAGCTCATAATTTTGCGCGATGCCTTTTTTTTTGTTGCGCAAATTCGATAAAGATCAACGAATAGGAAACTCGAGTGGGGGTACACCTATCAAATGCAATTTTCGTATAATTTCGCGAATCATTTAATGCAGCCTTTATAAATACATGGTTAGGCCTAACCCATCAGATTTCGTGTGACAATGAGTAAACAGACCCATCCGATATTACGTAAAAAAAATCTATTTTCATGGGTTACCCAAAATGAAAGGTGGAAAGAAATAGGGGTGGGAACCATATAGCAAAAAGCATAGAATAACGTAATGGCGAATACCGTCCTCTTTAATTTACCTCTTTTCTCTCATTCTCGTAGCGGTTACTTTGGCTCCTGGCCAGTGTTGCCCAAAAGCACGTGTGTTCGCATGCACTGTATGTTTTCGATATAGTGATACCACGTACGAGCATCCAGGAACGAAGACGACTTGAGGGGGTGGGATTGGTCGGAGGGGGAGGGGAATCCAGTGTAACAGTGTATAGAAATTGTAAGCATGGTATACATATATTTATGTATTGTGTAGGTGGTAGGCTTGCGCAACGTTAATGTCTCTCCCACCCCCATCTCCAGACCTCTCACAGCATCCCATAACGAATTTGGACGTTGGACAGCCGAGACCAGCGGCCGAGCACTCTCTAAGTGGGCCTATTCAGGAACGTGAAATTAGTCACCGCTCTATGTATCCGGGATGGTTATAGGGGCACGTACGTGTCCCGCGTGTATTACGTAGGAGAACCGTCGGACATAGGTACAGGATGGACATGGGGGCTGGGGTAATGGCAGACGGCTATTAAAATAATTTATGCGATCTTATTGTGCGCTAAAAGCTTGGCGAGCCGTCCTGATGTTGCTGCATGGATTTAAATAGCTATATAGGTTTGTGTCTTGGTGCTGGGTCATGAAAACAGACGCCATTTTGTAAGGACGATATATTTAGACTATAAGGTTATCCAAAGATATTTTTATCAATTTTAAGGAGATTCGGTTTAATATTTACAGATGTTTTGAATACCAGTCTGATGTTGCAGCTCGCGTGGAGTTTTCTACTAATGGACCATTCGATGACTGGATGGGGATCGTTTGGAAGCAGTTTGGAATTTTCCGAGTAAACTCTGAAGATCACGTCAATATGGACCAGGAGCGTGTTCCAGGCTAATTAATTCTAATTGGTGATACAGACCACTACTTTGGCTGGTTTCGAAGCTAGGGACTTTGAGAATCTATGTATAGCCCACTTCCTTATGGTTTCAGACAGTCGCGAAAGGATGGGACTTTGAACCTGAGGTCAAGTCCCGAGTGACGGTGCCCTTTGACTTGGGCAATGCTAAAATTCCTTGGACCTCATTGCCTGTATGCGGAACCTTCGGAAAATTCTCTCCGCATAGTTCACTGGACTTCCGGTTGTCTAAGCAACGGATGACACTGGAGGATTCGGATATACACGTGGTTTCAACGTGTCTCCAGGAAGAAGAGTTTTTTTAGTGCGAAACCGATATTTTGGCAGGACATTAAAAGTAATCAGAGCAACCGATAACGTAGATAATGATCTTAGGTGTAATTTTGAAAGAGACTTGTTGAATTAATGGGGTCTGCTTTTCTTATCACAGGACCATGCGTCATCCGAGGATACCCAAGTTGGATCAGGAAGCAAGTGTTTTGCCGCCTTTGAGGTACATGGGTATTTGCTAGTAGGAATGCAAACTCAGTGTAGTAGATTCCCCGAGAGGACGGCTCAGGATTGATACTGATTGTCGTTAACTACATCCTGAGACAAAGACGACAAGGTGGAAAAGATTAACTGTCGAAGATTCAAGAGAATTCAGAGTGGAGTCCTTCTTGCATCGAGAGGCCGTATTGGCTCCTTGTTTGCTGGTTCTAGTACTTGTCTAGAGTACTGTAGAGTCTTGGTATCTTGGTGCTCCTCTTGGCGAGAGACTCCAGGGTCTCTTGTGACTTCGACCTCTCTGTCGTTCCTTGGCTAGACTAGACACTGATGGTGCCATCTAGTATGCGTATACTCTATGACAGTAGCTGGTTGCGCATTGGAGCTGCTTAGAAGATCCCGTTGATGCAACGTCAGTCACAAACGGAAGTACGTCATCCTTGGTACTTACTAGGTATCGGTTGATGTACTTGCCTTATGCCAGAGGACGATGGATAAGGGGTTATGAAGTCAAGGAACAGGACGACGAGGATTACCAGGACACACAATGCACCCTTAACGTATGACGAGCCATAGTCTAATTAATATGACAAAGCTAATCGAATTGTGGCTCATCCAGGTATATATACAGGTATTTCCCGGATGCCAAAATACCAAGGTTGATACCAGTGATACGTGGTTGGTGTATCCATATGGATACGGATTAGGTTAGGTTTGCCACGCTATTGGCACCTGTTGCCAAATAAATGGAGATACGGTGGACAATGTGTTATTGGGGTATGATTATTTTTAATTTGACTATTAATTGATGTGCATGGATTTTGAATAATTTTACTTTTTTCTTTATGCTCTTTAGCGCACGAGTCGCGAGGAGGATTTTAACTGGATTTTTTAATAATATATTTTCTACGATTTTCTTTCAACCCCCCCCCCCCCCCTTCCGGAATCATTTCCATTTTGCACCCTCTCTATCCAAAAGCACCAGAAACCGCGCACCAGGCTACCAACCTCCGTCAGCAACGCCTCGAATCTCCCTGAGAGTCTGGCAGTGGTTCGAGGCGGAGCACAATAATTAGAGGACGTAATTAGTGCCAATTAACGGAGTAGTGAGGCAGTTCTACCCTCGACCCCCTCTTCGTCCTGCCTTCTCCCAGAATCCCAGCCCCCTCACGAGCATCCCTTCCTCGTAATTCCTTCTCTAGAAAAACATCCAGCATCAACCCTCCAGCTTCTCTGACTCCACTGTCGAACCACATCGCTACCGGCATTCCAACCCCTTCTCGGAAGGGCGCGTCATTATGAGAGACATCCCGCGGACGTAAAAACGAAGCTATAAGTGGCTCCCGAGACTCAACTATAAACGTTGGCTAACTGAGTAATTGCAATTAGCGACAGCGCCGCCCTCAATTTTAAGACAAAAATAAGATTCCTCGAATTCTTCATTATAGCCAAACAAAAGCAAACCTCTAGTGTAACGGGAAACCCACCATAGAATACCAAAAGACCCTGTGCACTCGTGTACACGAACATCGCTTATTCCCTGAATGGGATTATATCCTATAAGAACATAACCTACAAACACCTATTATCGGGTTCAGAAACCGTATTGCAAATAATTGTATTTACGAGTTAGAAACCAGGAATTTATGCATAGCCGTGTATATAGATATCTATATAGATTAGATATCGACACTGGTCTCCCGATAGAAAGGGGGCAATTCGCAGCACATATTATGCCGGTAAATCTGAAGTTGGCGTCGTCCTCCTGACGCAATAGAGTACCTTGTTCCGATCGCTTTTACTCGGTAGTATCCCAAGTGCGAATTCCACGTGGCATAATCCCCATGCAGTTATAGGTTAGCGGCGGATAGCTCTGGCGTTAAATCGGAACTATTTAGGGGCTATCAGGAGTGCGCCGGGACCCTGGTCTATACCGACGCCGACCGACGGTATGCGTCGAACTATTTCGCCACGGCGTATTCCTGCCTACCAGGATATCCTATGTCTGGCGGAGTACTATAATTT
This sequence comes from Trachelus stipa, assembly GCA_036026315.1. Lineage (NCBI taxonomy): Eukaryota > Metazoa > Arthropoda > Insecta > Hymenoptera > Cephidae > Trachelus > Trachelus stipa. The sequence continues at coordinate 786,704 of JAYRCB010000438.1, read as the reverse complement.
ATCGAGGCACGCGGAATATCTCGCCGGTTTATAGTTTAATAACGAAAAGGGCTTATCGCTGAGATAAGAAAACTGGACCCTGTAGAGAGAGATCCCAAGGCACCACTCTATTGATAAATCTTCAATATGGGAATTGAATTGCGTGTACCACCAATCGTACGACGGTGGTCGACACGGAGACTTATGCAGGATCAAAAAATTTTTTTTTGGCACTGGTCCATGCCTTGTGGATGCTGCAAGATCAAGGGGATAAAAAATGCTGAGTACCAGATTGGCAAGACGTGGAGTTCAGGGGGATGAGGGTAATAATCATAACAGTTTGGGAAGCGTCTCGGGCTTTGTGACAAATAATACTGTTTTAAAAGCGTCCCGACGCAACCATCCCGGCGTCACTCTGTAATGACGTCATTACAATTACAAACGCTGAGACATCGAGTCCCGGCCATGGACCTCTTTTGCAACCCCTTTCGTAACACGCTCTAACCATCCCTTCAGCGTGCTACGTAGCCGCATCCTTTAAATCAGTCCAAGCTCCCCCCTCCCCCTCCCCGCAGTACCACCCTTCGACCACTGACACCAACCCCCCTCTACGTCCTCGTTTCGAAACCACTGCGTCATTTCCGGCGCAACTTCGTCCACGTCCTTCCTTGAGTTTGGCCAATGGGAAGCTCACTGGCGAAATTCGGAATCATTGTGTTAGATCGACTTGTGCAGGCGAGATGCTGTGACTTCGACTGAGAATACTTTTTATCTAGTCCTTTCAGCTATCACGATATTTTTGGCTCCTCGATCGGTCAGCATCCAGAACTGGTACTCGCTTGTGTGACAATAGCTTTTTTTTCTCGATCTTTTTCCGAGATCTATAGAGGGTGGGGAGTGGGGGGAGGGACTTGAGTAACTTTCAACTGCCGGTACTCTTGGAAACATTTAGTTTAGTTCTTTTTGTTGTTTTAAGGATTCTGGACCACTTCTAGACAGCCGTCTTGTATTGTTCAAATAGAATTTTTTTGGAAGAAACGACGAAAACGGATTATTTTGATATTTTGGAATTTTTATACCTTTTAGACCTTGTCTTATAATGCAGGGAGTTATCGGTGGTAATTAATTGATAATTGAAGTAATATTAAATGACTTAGTGAAGGAAAGGCAGAGTTATTGTACTAAAATTCATTTTTTTTATTCAATGCAAAATATATATTTTGTATGTTATTGTTACGTATCATTTATTTGAGTAGGTATGCAATTAATTTATTTATTGTTATTAATCGTTTACGAATCGAGGCAGAATTTCGACTCTGCCTAACAAGCCTCGTTACGTTTGACTTCATTGTGATACATTTTGCAAACACGTTTGTGAGTGAAATATCTCACAGAGAGATTGTCAAAAAAATTGATAATTATTATTCAAAACCGGTTTTTATTCAAAGGATGCATTTTAATTGCGAAATACGAGGATTCCAGAATAACGTTGAGAAACACAAAATCTCGTTGGAAGTTGACTCCAACTTGACTCTTAATTGCTAATTAAATTTTAAGCAGCGATTTCAATTTCCCGAGTCAAGGAGATAACCGATGTAAAATAAATTTTCTTTTTACTTAAATACAAAAATAAATGCAGTTCAAGTAATTTTTCAAGAGTATTCGACGTTAAACAGTTACGCGATTTATAAGATCCTACGTATAAAATATTCAATTAAATTTCCCATAAATTATATCAATTCCATATTTGATAAATAAAAACGTCAATTAACGCGTTGACTATTTCTTGCATTAATATAAAAACGGATGGCATTAAATTGTATAAGTTTCTCCTATTCGACCGCAGAAACCCAACCTTCCTTACGCTGCCACCATGACTCATTAAGCCCACGTTGAAATACGGCAGAATAAAATTTCCAAAATGCACCAACGTGCACGTATAAATTGCATTGAAAATCACTAAAGGTCTACAGTGTACCACGTAACCCGAAACGCAAACCGCAAGAGCTCATAGAAACCCAGAAAAGATAAATGAACGTGAGTATTCGTAAATTAATAAAATAAACCAAGCAAATCTCTAGTAATACCCAGACGCGATGCTCGCCAGCCCTTCGTTTGGTTCGCCAGTTCTGAAAACTCGAAATTTTAACAGAGCACAAAATTCAAGTACTTTCCTTGCTTCTAGGATTTCCACTGACGCTCGAGATATTTCAGCGGACGTAGCGTATACACGCGATAAGACACGTTAGACGGCGGCAGAGGAGGGGCGGGTCGAGAGGGGTGTTAAAAATAGCGAGAGAGACAGAAGGAAGCCAGAAACAGTGAAACGAAAAAAGTCGGGACGTCGTTTACCGACATCTTGGAAATAATTGCGACAAGTGAAAAAGAGCGCTGGTGATTAAAACCGTTTTCGCAACTAGAATGTACACGGTGAGCGAGAGCGAGAGAGACAGCAGTATAGGCACAGAGGAAAGAAGAGACGGGGACAGATAAAGAGAGAGAAGAAGAGTGGGGATGCCTACAAAAATAGAGCGTGAGGGGGGGTTGGGGGGGGAGGTGGTCTAGTGTGTGTATACAGGGAAGTTCCACGTTCCACGGGAGGGCTGGTGAGTGTTCCTTGACAGAGGGTTCCGGTTAAGGCACCCCAAAGGGGGATGGAGATTGAGCCGCGACGCAAAGCTGGGCAGGGGGTGGAATTTTTTTGCACCCTGTGCCCCCCTCCCTTCTCCCCTCCCCTCCTTTCACTCCCTTTCTGGTACCTGGCTTTATACGCGTACCTGCTTACGTAGTAGTGGCAGCAAAGTCTACACCGATTTTGTTATGCCATACGTGTGTGTAAATGTACGTAGGGGGGCTGGTGGGTGGGAGGGATGAGGGGGTTGGAAGGGCGCATGACAATTTAGACATCATTAAATAGAAACAGTGAGCGCACTGAAAAATAGCCGAGATTTAAATTGCGTCCACGAATTCTAAGGGGAATATTCTTGCGGCGAGGCCGTGACGCTGACGACGCCCGGCGTCGTTGTCCGCACATGCCATTTGCCCCAGCACCCAGTCATTAATTTTGAACTTTTTTATTTCTTAAATATCTCAAAACGATTCGCCACCTTCGTATCCTTTGCTTACTTTAATTTGAACTATCGCCGCTGTTGCCACTCTTTTATTGAGGCATGAAATTTTATAATTTTTATTTATTTATTATTCAATAAAAATTAGCCTTGGCATTTTTTTTACTTTTGGTTATTGATTACGGTATGAGGTGGGACTCTTTTTTTTATTTTTATAACTTTTCATTGTTCAGTCGGTATCAGATGGGATGCAGAGCTTCGGAAAATAATTTTATGTCTTATTTATTGATCGTTATTGATTAATTATTGTTTAGTAATCATCACTAGACAGTTAATGATCTTGGTACGGTATATATAAATAGTTCATTAAAAACAGGGGGCACCTATGTTCTTATCGTACACAAATATGTATGTGCCTGTTACGATTATACACGCGTCATAGGGGGCTGAGGGGTTGGCAAGGGGATGATTAACAGGGATGAATTTTTCGCTTATGAAAGACGTCAACCAGCCCTTGGACGTCCGTTAATGGAGATCGCTTGCAACTGTTTAATTTGACTCGCTAGGCTCCCGTGCACATCTACTAGCCTCCCCTTTCCTTTTATCTCCTCCCCGCCTTTCCCCTCCCCAGCCGACATCAGAACACCACCCTCCTGCGCTCCACAATCGTGACGCTAACAAGTACAACTCATTATAAGTTGACGTAACTACGGACTGTCCCCAATTAAGCAAGATCGCAAGATATCTCCGATATTATTTCGTTCCTCCTCGCATATCTATAGGGTGGTCAAATTTAATGGGACAAAGTACGAAGATTTGGTAATACCAAAATATATTATTAAGTTGCATTGATACGATACTAGTGAATGTCTCAAAATTAACATATTTTTGAGCGCATTTCCAAAAATTGAGATCAATAAAGGTAAATTTTATGGTACAGTCTCGTTGCTCCGAATCACGTACCAAATTTGTTTATTGGTGTATTTTTAAAGAATTTTTTTCAAAATAATCCAAAAAATTGAGAATCAACCCTCAACGTGCTTTTTTTTGAAAATCTCCTGTACATTAAGTCCGTTCGAAAATTCAATCACCCCTGACGAATGGAACGTACATATTGGACACGTACGTGTGTAATCGTATGTTTTCTGTATATAGGTAATTGGCTTGCATACTGGCGTATCTTCGTTTTGACTGATCTGCACAATGCATAATTAAGGGATGCTGCCATCCCTTTAATTTCACTGTCGTGTTTGCGTTTTCTCGTGGTCGTCCTGAACATGTCGATCTTGGGACCTTTGACTACCGAATGACCAACGGAATTAGTCACTATCATCCCTTTGAGCTGTCGTCGGTAGCCGATCGTTCAGGGTTCCTACATGGAGGGGGTGGATGCTGTTGCTAATTCAATGAAAGGTAAAGGAACTTACTACCCTTAATTATTCATTGTATAGATTTTGATCGATGAGCTCACGCTTGATCCTCTGTTTTAGGTTTACAGAGACGACGGGTGGTATAACCATATCCACCCCTTTGAGGGGGTTAAGAAAATACGAGGATCCATTGACCGACCTCGTAGAAGAGAGAAACTATTTTCATTGTCTCTAAGGGTGAAAAGTTTTCAACTGTATTGTGCATCACGTGTGACGTACATCCGGTGCCAAAGAGCCAAGGCATGTTCCTATAAATTAGCTAGTACCTGGTGCAAGACGTGGCTCACCCCTCGACACGCCGGATATCCTATTCCAAGGGTTGCGGCTGCGGAAAGGGTGAAAATGTCGAATGTGTCGATACTGGTCAGTGTCCTGGAATTAAACAAACCGCTCGAAGGAATAGAAAATTTTCCAAGCAGAACGGGTCACCCTTGTACTCTTGGCTGGCTTAGGAGGAGCTTTGGCATTTGCCGGGGGATGAAAGGAGGGAAAATTTACAAGGGTAGTTTCATCCGCTCTAGTCTTTCCTGGCCCTCATAGAAGAGATAGGAGCGTAACCAGCCGGCTCTGATCATAGTTTTAGCCGGGCTCGTTTCCCCATTACGCTAGTAGCTACCCTTACAGCTACTGGCGAGCTCTCTCCACTTAGGTTCAACGATATTAATTAAAACGCGTATCAATAATTGAATCTAAATTGAATTACATTTTAATCTGTTTAAACAATCTTTTTATCCCCGTGACTCTATTACCCGACCGAGCCCAGTGCCGTAGCTAGTCAAGCTTTGTGTCTTTTGGGTATAGCTTTTTTTTTGTCAACCCTTTTGGTATGCTTTCGAAAGTTAAGCTGTAATCTTGTTTTATTGATCTTTGTAAAATTATCGTTTTTCATCATTATATTTATATGTGTTGGACACTTGAATCGGGTTTGGATTTCGGGGGACTACTTGGTAGCGTGAAATATAAGGGTTGTAAATTTGTATACATATATACTATTAGAATGAAGTACTGGACAGGTGTAATTTAAGTCCTCCGCATGAAGTTGGTAATTGAGAAAGAATCATAAATGCATAAATTTGAAATATTATCAAAAGATTTTCCAATTTTTATTTGAAAACATTATTATTTTCCTATCAAACTTTCCCTGTCGTCAACTTACGTTTTTATAATAATAAGGAATCTGTTCACCTGTATCTGAATTTTTTAATCTGACAGAATTATGATGTAACGTATTATATTTTCATGGTAATCTCAATTTTTTGACCTATCTTACTTTCAAGATTAGGGTCATTTTAATGAAGCTTAATTTTCATTACTTACTTTTCCTTCGCGAATATCATTGTATTTCTAAGATTCGTCATTTTTTAGGACACCCTGTATCGAGAGAAGGATGGAACGATGGTGCTTCAAGGATTAGAAAAACGATGAAAAGAGAGAAAAAAATCAGCAGAAATATCTATAGAAAAGCGTATATAAACGGGACAGGGAGAACTAATGAAATATGGGAAAGCTTTTAGCTTTTAACTAATGTCTGATTTACTCAGCGAGGAGTTGTAGTTACGTTGCTGTACGTATACGTGAGTTTAATTGATGCATCGCGTTGCTAATCATGACGAACAATAAATCGATTTAATTAAAAAAGCTCAGTAACTATGTAAGTAATATTAGCATTGCGCCTGATATGTACACAGACATAAAAAATCACATACGTATAAGCATACAAAATTTTTGTTGCTGTACACTAAAATTAATTCTGTTGAAAAACTTAAAAACTGATTAACTACTAAAATCCTCGAAAAAATCGCATTCATTTATGGGGTTAAAAATGTAAATGTAAACGTGTTCCGGGTTTAATAGTTTTCCGTTTAAGGGAAGTTCATAGTTGTTGTTCGGTGTGCTAATATACATGCTAAATTCGAATTTGCTTGTGTACACCCCTACGTTGGAAGGGGTCAAGGGTCGACGCTGGACCAACTGATAGGCGCATCCCTATACGGTAGCTGATACACAAGAACCAAAGGGGTAGTAAATTTGCGAATAACTATAAATTCCATGCCAACCAGCGTATAAGAGTAACTGAAAATATTTTTTCCTTCCTTTTTCTTTAAATGAAAAATCTTAATGAAAAATTATTTCAGCATCTTATTTATGAAAGAATTCAAAAAAAGTTCTTTCACATAGTTTCATCGCGTGCATCTAAAATTCTGCTTCTTATTTCATACAGATTCCCAATCGAGCCAAGACTGTCTCCCTCAGCCCAACTTGAAGGTTGGGACGTTGATGGCTGTACCAGGGGTTGATGGGTCGACTTAAGTATTCCTAAGTAAACCATCTGGAGGAAGAGACTCCAACCAGGAAAGCTTCGCCATAGGATCCCAACTCACTTTCCCGACATCAAGTGCATTATCGTGTTCGGAAGTTGGGTCGTGGAACTACCCTTAGTTCCCAGTCACCATTTCAGCGCCCTTGGAGCAACGCACCTGGCCGTTTGACAATGATAACTGAAGGTGGCGACAAAGAGGGGTTGTTTCCGTGGATGAGCACTACATACAATCCTGGGCTTATCTGACGTACGTAGCGATCAGACCGCGTGTGTTTGATGCATAAATATGTACTGATGGTGGGGATGAGGGTAGTTATATATAGAGCTACAGGTACGTAGAGGGGCGTTATCGTTTAAAAATTGATTCATCCATAAGGGATGGAGTTTCTATGAGTCACAAGACTCCTTCACGAAGACGACAGGCCAGTGGGGAAGGGTCGAGAGGGAATAAGGTTATGGGGTGCAAGGGTGGTTGTGGTCGCGTGTCGATAAGTGGAGCCAGCCAGGTACCATACTTATCGGCACTCAATTATTTATCAGCGTTTCATCGTCCCCCGGGTGCCACGACATGTACTCATGTGCTACGTCCCTGGCCACTATATCAGGACACACTTACCAACACTGTTTCATCCCTTGGGCGTCCCATGGTTCCTGTTCGTGTTACGGTTACCATTCCCACCCTCATTCCGAATCCCTTACTCATACCTTACTCAAAATTATGCGCATGTCCAAGGGCTAATAAAAAAGCAATTATCTAAATTACACAGAATGTTATCGACTGTCCGGATACAGTTTTATTGTTTTTTTGTCTTAGGAAATTTTTAGCGGTTTTTTTTTACTTTGTCGCAGGGGTAGTATATTGGTTTCTCTTTTAACCAATATATTTTCCGTTAAACAAAATTGAATACATATAAAATACATAAGAAAACAGAGCGCGGAATCTTTTACATGTTATACTAATTATATTTTAAACAACTTCTCTCGGAATGCTAATATCAATCCGGCATACATTAGGATATCTAAAAGTACTCACGCATAGCCAACTCCAGACAC
>JAYRCB010000438.1:740055-778754 GCA_036026315.1 Trachelus stipa | reverse complement strand
TGGGCGAAAGGGACGAGTCCTCTTAACGCATGGACACAGGTGATTAGATTCTAATTTCAATACGCGGGAGGGGATTTCCGATATGAGCGGACTCTACCGGACTTTGGAGAAATTTTACTAGATTTTCGGTCGGTATTACGTTACAGTAGGTACCCTCGTGGTACACAGGTATATGAACGAGAACTAAATGAATTGTATGTGGAATATGAAATGTATAATAAATATATTTGTGTGGATTTTTATTTTAAAATTTTTGACTCTTTTTCCACGGGACGAAGAACCGGAAGTCTCAGCCTTGTACAGTGAAGATAAACTAAGGCAAGCGTAAAGGAAGGGCAAAAATAGGCTGGTTCGGGTTAACGTTATTACGATAATATATCCAACCGCAGAAACATGTCTACTTTTAATTCCGTAGTTGTGCGAGCGTATAAATTTTCGGATTCTCGTGTTAAACGGAGGCGAGGAAATAGCGAGAGCGAGATAAGGGAGTCGATGCGAGAGAGAAAGAGGGAGGAGGAATTTTTCGAGATAAACGCGTGGCCGTAGGTGGGCCCACGAAAAAACTTTGTCATTGGATTTATATCTGCACCGGAGACTTTTTTTCGGGTTGCCTAACCTCAGGAGAATTTAATGAAAATACCATTGCTTCGTACTTTTATAGTGTTTTAGGTAGATGCTGAATATTTTTTGCACCCTTATTTTTGGCGCATCCGTATTCACCCTCGGGATGGGTGTTGTATAAGAAATATTTTTATATGCCAAATTAATGTTTATTTAATGTCACCGTCTGTGTACATTGTAGTCCAATTAAGTCTGTGCTAATTATTAATTAGTATGGGATAAACATGGCGCGTGGACCCTCTTAGAAATCGTGAATCTTGATCTGTCCCATCTCGTTAGGGGTGTAAATTCCGTTCCACCCCCATTTCTCTCGCGTATCGGCGGGGTTTGTTCTCTGATTCGTGTGTGAGTCCCTAGTTAAGAGTTGCAAGTCGGGGCTAAGGTAAGGAATGGACGGATGGTGGCTGTGGGGGCCAATTAGGGGCTGCTAACCCCTCGACACCCCCAGAGCAAGCTCCGACCACCCCGCGGACCCGCAGTGTAGATTGGATTGGTTTAGATTGGAGACCAAAGGCGTCGTTATTGGGGGAACCGTAAAAATTTCTTCAAAATTCCATCTTTTGGGACGTCCCTTATAATAAGACAGTGATGTAAATCCAAAAAGTCACCCTTATAAGAAAAAATTTGATTATCAGTCTGTTGATTATTATTCAATCATATTCTACGTTACAGCGATACAACGTGATATCTGGTTTAAAAAATCATTTTTTACCCAATTTCATAATCTGAAAAATATTTTCGACTTTTACTTTACTACGTCACAGGGAAAAATGAAATTTTCATATGGAGTTTCTAGCAAGATCTTAGGAATCCAGGAAGAATACGCCAATGCAGCCCCCATCAGGCGGGCGGCTCGTTAGTGACGGATTAGTGATGTACGTGTGCCTCCACCCCAGACTCACCCTCTGTGTACTCAGACCCCAGATCCCAACCCCAACCTGCCACACGTCATGAGACAGAAGAAAGAAGAAAGTGCAAGAATTTACTGGCGGATTCGAAACGAACGATGGTTACGCTGGTTTGGTTATTACATAACAATAATGGCCGTAGACAGAGGCGAAAGAAGAGGAAGAAAAATTGTGGGAAAGAAAATATAAGAACTCAATTTTTGAATATCAGCCGGTATTTCGTACGATATTAAAAAAAATGACAAACCATCTTCTCTGGCACTGATGAGCATTAAGAGCCTAGAATGGATTTATGGTGGCAATTTCCTATGGGTTGTGGTCCATATCTGAACGCAGCAGATTCCCTGGCAAAATCCATGAGTGGCGTTAATCCTCGGTTCTCGTGATTTTATTAAAACATACCGACCCACCCCTAGTGTCGTCTCTTTCCTAATCCAGGCGTAGAGATGATTCCTACCCAAAAACTGGACAATGACAGATATTTTATTTTTTGAGATCAACGCTGCGTACTATGCGTTGGGTCTTATTGATCAAATTGACCGGGTGTCCTGATGATAAAAAAATTTCCACTTCGAATTTTTCCTACGCATAAATTCTGTCGGTGGATGAAATTCTGATGAAAGATTGCCATAATATAAGGGATGCAAAAAACTAACGGAATAACACATTCTGAGAGACTGACGCTGCGTCAGGAAAACCGGAAAACGATCTTTGAAGTAGCACCCCTTCGTAATTTCCTCTGGTGATGCGTTTTATTGAGTTCGACAAGGTTTGGGGCACGGGCTAACACAATATCGTTCATTCTCACCCCTATAGATGGGGGTTCGCCGTACACAGCCGGGCCGAATTCTCCGGGGGTTAAACTCAACCCCGTATATGGAGAGACTACCCGTGTCCAGGTTTGCGATCGATTCCCACCAATTATTAGTTGCCTAACTGGTCCCGATTGGAAGAATAGGTTTGATAGAATTGTGGCTCTATGGGAAATTAACCCCCCGGTATTGAGCTTCGGTTATCTGGCCCTGCTCTATTCCCGTTACTATATCCACCCTTGTTCGAAGCATTCGTCCACCACTCTCCACTGTTCCCGTGTCGTCGAACCCGGCGTCACGTTTTCCGCAGTCAGGACATTTTTGTTCTCTTGCCGTTTGCCGACGGGGGCTACCCTCTGCTACGCGAACGGACAATGGCCGCGTTCCATTTCAAAAGTACACTATCGGCGTTCGTCAATGACGAAGCGAAGTAAAAAAAAAAGGAAAAATTGATTTTTACTAGAATCCTCCAATGCTACTGTCGAAATATTCAAAATACCTGGAACACGTGTCAGATCGACGTTCCAGGACAGAGAATAATGGATTATCTGAAGTTTATACAGCTGATATAAAATCTGAATAAAATGAACGGTGGAATTGAGACTGTAGGGCAGGATGGCTGACTAGTATGATGGCCATGGGCAGAAGGTAGAAAAGGTAGAGAAGGGACGACCTACAGGGATGTATTAAGGGGGTGCAACGTCGAGGAGGAGAGGGTGGTTAGAGCTTTGCTCAGACAGGCCCTAATGAGAACTCACTCTCCCCCTGAGGGCTACCGATAACGAACCCCCCAAACCTCCCGTAACCACCCACACACCAATCACACGCAAATTATTACCATCGACCACCCTTCTGCGACCCTTGTTATATAAGGGGTGTAACGAAATTCGATTATAATGAGAACACGCTTTTGTACTAAGGAGTCAAGCTGGTGAAAGTGACTGATGCAATTTTATGAGGCTTTTCGATTTTACAAATATAAAGTATATACAGAATCATCGTCAACCTGTTTTCCTTAACAGTAAAATTCTTAAGTGAATAATAATCGAGGATATAATTTTTATCACCCTTATCAAAAAGAAATTTCAACGCTGGATAAATTTCTCAAATGATTAAACTCGTCCCAAAATTTAATATATTTCTTAAAATAACAAAAAAAAATAAGCGAAAGAGCCAGTAGAGGCATAGGGGAAGGAAAGGGGTGGAAAAGTAGAAGAAGGGCTGTGCGACGAAAAAGTCCGAGGGCTGGTGCGCTCAAGGGTAACCCTTGAAGAATTAGCATGTGGGTAACAAGAATTGAGGGTGGTTTCCCTGTACCAACTAAGAGGGGTGCCAGAGTCCTCGCGGGGTGGAGGATTGGGGAGTAGACTGGGAGGACTAGAACGAGGGTGGCCAAGGGTCCTGGCCGGAAGAGCGGTATAATCATTCCCTCACGGAATTTCTCTCTTCATCCCCTTCTCACCCTCTCCCTTCAAAATCCTTCCATCTGTCCCGAGCATTTTCATCCTCCACTCCCCCCTCCGCCCCGTTCCAAATAGAAATCGCACGCCACGCGCACCTACGTTTCACTTCTCCTGTTTTACCCCTACATTCCCCATGATTGTGCCCCACCCTAGGTCCGCCATTGACTTCATCATTTCCATACTCCTCACCCTCTGTCACTTCACCTCCCACCGCTCCCCCTTACGCACCCACCCCATTCCCAGTTTCATCTGGTATATAGGGTGTCAAAGAACCATGCTCATGTTCCGTTACTTGATAATTACACCCTTAATTCCTACCCCCTGGATCATCCAACGGAACTCTGACAAGGACCCATACACGATATGTTACACGTGGTACACATATGTGCTTACGAAAGTACCTGTTGTACAAACAGCCAGTACCATCTATGTGGTTCCTGGTTTTTATTGTGGAGAGACCTTTACCTCTATCAGCGATTTCATTGCTCCCTAGGAAAACATCAAACGTGAGTTCCTTCCTATTTGGGTGGTCCTTGGTTCTTCGTAAGGGCTGTTATATACGTATAGGGTATATTCTCGAGGGGTAGTTAGACGGTGAGAGAGGAGTCAGAAACGAAGGGGGTTTAACAGCGCGAAGTAACGACGAAGAGAGTCCCCATTATCGTTCAATAAGCCGGCCATTAGCTCTTAATACGAAGGAGGATCGGAGAAAGACGGGTTCTGAACGCCGGTCACGCGCCAGCGGGGTTGATAACTACCCCCGTCGACTAGGAGGGAATTTACTTTGCCGACGGTGCCGGGTAACACAATCAAACCCTCGTGCGGGACCCGAAGTCAGGAAATGGATCGGTGGTTGTGGCGATGGCGTTGCCATTTGCTAATATCGGTGATGGGGTTGCTATCGGTTATTATTATAATTATAATAACTAATCGCATTCTTCGTAACGACGATTTTTTTAATATTTCCAAAAAATTATTTTATTTTTTTTATTTTTTATACGTTGCATCAGAGACGTCTGAATACTCGTGAAAAAAATATGTTCTCGTCTATACCGACCGACGAACGTCGTCGAAATTTCATTGATATCCAATTAAAAATTGAAGAATCTTAAAGCATCTATATTTAGAACCTAAATCAGTCCAGAGGAAGGAGTTGGTATCCAATAGGCAAAGCCTTAACGTATGTTCAGACAAGGGTAGTTTCTAGGTAAAGTGAACCTGTAGGTGGTTTTATGGTCTTTGATTTCGTATTTAACTCTGTTTTTCAGAGCGGCCGAGCACCCTGAAATCACTGGCTAACGAGCTCGGCCTAATTGCTGGCAAATTTTCTTTGGACTTCCCGGAATCCGGAATCGTTTTGGGAGTGTGAGAACGAGGAGCATGGGATTGACTGGGGGCGAGGAGAGGAGACGAGGGAAGAGAAGCGACGTAGTACTTGAGTAAGAGAAGAACGAGAACGAGTGAGTCTGCTGGTGCTGACGTTGGTGCTGGTAGTACCGGTGCTCGTGTTCCAGTCGGATAGGGGTATTCTGGTTGGATGGGTGGGTGGGCGCCGTTGAACCAGGTTGGAATGTAGGGGTGTAGTAGGTAGACGAGGTTGGCGCAGGGCGGCCCTCTAATCCGCGCTAACAGCAGACAAATTAAAAGCATTCTCACCCACAAAGGCGCTTTCATCCCACCTCCTTTCATCCGACCAACCCCCATCTCTCTATGTCCCTATTACACCCTCTCTATCCAGCATCACCTTCCACGTACCCGTCGTACCTAATGGGGGGTGGCTATGACGACCACCGTTCGCCACTCTTACTCCGTCCTCTGTACCGTTGTACAAACGCTGTCCGGTAATGCCGCCACTAGGCTAACAAGGGTAATGTTCATTAAATCGCGTGGTAGTCTGCCGCGAGCACGGAGTCTGCAGAGACCAGTCAAAGACCAGTAGTATAGGAATGAAGGTCCTTGAGAAGGAGACGAGATGGTACCTAGAAGAGGACTGGTCGAGAATGGTACCGGCCGGGGAAAGGGGGCGGGGGGGGGGGGTGGGAGGAGGATGGTGTTAAAGGTGTGAAGAGGAGCAAGCAGATATAAATGGAAGAACGCATAAAGGGACGCATTATTATATTATACCAGTTCGTTAGCCAGACTGTAATTATCCTGACGTTCTCCAGGTAGCCGGTGCTGGTCTCATCCTTGTGGCCGCTGAAGACCAAAAGGATCCCAGGACTGCCTTTGGTACGTTATTATACGTGGGACATGAATATGGATACCAGGTACGTGAGTACTCTGTGAATAATTTAGTTTTTGAATTTCGTGAGATTTCAAAAAAAAAATTAAACCGGATGTACCCCTGTTTTCTATATCGCTCATGGGGTTTCGTGTACGTTACTCATATTTGTACGAAGGATTGGCTCGAAGAGAATTTCCAGCGGATGCTTCGACGGGAGGTAACTTCGAACTAGGGGTTAAGGGTGGCTATTCGAGGATGGCTGCGTAGCTCACCGAGAGGAACACAACCCCCTGCGCCTACGCCTTTGCCCGATGTTCAACGGTAAACCCATCCGACCACCCCCTTCGGATTCGTAGCCCATAGGATAACGATGTCCAGTGCCTGCTTGCTTGCCTGTTACCCTCCGTCCAACCACCTTACCACCCCCCCGGATCCTCTCGCCCTCGCACAACCCCCGAGTCCTGTTATCCCGAGCTGCTCCAGTCGAGGGTATTTTTCAAACAATGTCCACCGTTATAATTTGCCAGCATGGCTGCCCCGCATAACTGATACAAGTGGATATCCCACTCGGAAGCAGAGGGTAGTAAGAATGCTCGCAGTGAAGGGTTGTTTTCATATATTCATAGGATTCACATAGCAGAGCGATATCGTTTCACCCTATTTCTCGGGCAAATTGTTACCGGGCACTTTATATGGCACATATCAATTTATACAATTTCTAATTCGCCAAATGCAAATTTTAAGATCTACCTTCTCGAATCGACTTTCAAAAGGCCAAAAAGTCTCGGAACACGAGGGGTAGTTCATACGCGAGGAAACTGCCCTTATTCCACGCAGCCTCGCAATTTCTTGCCAATTTGAAGACTAGCCGCTCCAGTGAACGGACTACAGTACCATATACGTATTCGCATTATATTTCGCATACCTATATCAGCCCCGTTTACATTTATGTATTAGGAATACGATACATTCGGGCGGGCTTTCTTACCCTTATTCGAATACCTAGTGAAATCCTTACTCGAAGCCAATTGACCATGTAACTGGTGCACTCGAGACGAACCAGTTTTCTGACTTTTTGAAATATTGACCACATCTCCATAAAGCCCAACCGGCTTATAACGCGACAGTAAGAACCAGGCATAAAGAAATAGCTGAAGGGGGAAGTCCGAAAGAATGTTTTTATTTTCTGTTATTCTTTTTCTATGGGTAGTATTTGACGTTACCAAATTACTTACTGCTTTAGTCCACGAGCTTTCTAGACTACTGGTAATTTTTAATCAGTCCATGGGAAAATTTTACTGGGTTAGACTTTGACTAGCAGCTGTATTCATGTTGTACGCGAGTTAAATAATCCTATGCCGAAAGGCTGATAATGAACCAGAGTAGTTTGAGCTTTATATATGTATGTATATATGGTACCCTGGGCTCGTTCTATCTTCGAACGGGCGGAACGGCGAAATGGGCCAGGGACACGAAAGCTAGTACTACGGGATGGCTATTAGGCGCACGCCACTCAGCAATACGAAAAACATTAGGAGCGTGAAAAATAAATCTGAATCATAACTAAGGAGCGCGATCTTGCTGGTTCCTTGGTAGCTCGTTGCTGATCCTGGAAAGATAATGACGGCAGCGACGGTGCTGGGTTTTGCTGCTGGATTGAGATTTTCGAGGAGATATTAAATTGATATTAATGAATAAGAACATGGTTGGGTTGGTACCACGCGATGAGAAAATTAGAAATGTTACTGCACGTAATTCTCATGGTTTAGGGATGTTTTAGGTAATGTCTCAGTGATCTTTAATTTTTTGAATTTTTCTTTTGGAAATTCTACAGACAAAAATATATGCATAATTTATGTATATTAAAGTCTGCATTGATCACTTATTGGTACAATACTAATATACTGATAATTTATACTAAATATTTATTGGGTATACCTAAACGAAATAACTGAATATATGAGAAAAGAAGGTTAGGTTCTCAAGGGGAACAAAAAATAAAAAAACAGCCCTTATTTAATCAATCGACTATACAAACAAGTCCTGCAATAAGTTAATCGATTAAGTAAACACACCCGCCGTCTATTGGCTGACTTTTGGAATTACCCATGAGCATTATGCAATCCAAGATTAAGGGTGTAAAACAATATGAAAAATATGAAAGAGGTATGGTATAAAAGTAAAAGAAAGTGTAAACTAAAAGATAGTACAGTGTGAATATATTATTACAAATATTGCTGTAAATATATAGACAAATTTTTGACAGGGTTGGAGCTGTCCAGCTGAATAGTCCCATGAAAAATGAGAGATCCTTGAATTATTAATGAATTTAACCTAATAGATCATTTATCACCAAACTACCCTTGGCAGTAAACTAGATAGAGGGGTAGCAGACAGTTATTTTTGTACTACAGTGCGTACGATTTTTTTCTCGTAATTTCCTTCCTGAATATTTCAATGAAAATATAGAGGACATCAATGGCGATTGTCCGATATCAGCGTTCACCCAACTCTCTGAAACGGTGGTTCCTGTAGGCAGGACAGGCTGTGTCTAAGGGTGCAATTGGTGGGGTGCGCAGTGAACGGGGCACAGTTAGCGATCGTATATATAATATATACAAATATATGTATATACTATATACACATGTGTATAATACGTCAGGTAGCCTACATAGGGAGGACCAACAGTCGAGCTAACGTGCAACACGTAAGCGTGGGAATTCTCCGTGTGTTTGCGCATTAGCAGATCCATCCGAGCGAGGATAATAATACGGTGCTTTGCTTTGCCATCGTCTGACAGCCAAATTACACGTGTGCCAAGCGCCATCTATAATATCGACTCGGTTCTGTTGCGTATTAAGAACATTAAGAGAGTTCCATCCCCATAAAATTTGGTAGCCGCCATTGAAGCTTGCAAGTTTAAATTTTGAAATTGAGACTTGATTTTTGGTGCGATATATTTTTTTCACTTCGTAGATATTGAATTTTTGGTTACCGTATAGATTAAGGGTTTTAGGTTAGGTTAGGTTAGGAATTGTTATATGACGTAGAGGTTGCGTCTATGGGGAGTTTAAGGAGCAAGTCGAAAAATAGGAGTGATCAAATAGTCGTTACCGGGACATAGAGCTATCTACTTGTTTGGGCATCCCTTGGGGGGCTAGCTAAGGGGTTGTTAGCTGACCGTGTAACAGGCCTCTGCGGGACCACCCTTGAGCTTCACCCCATACCGACAGACTAACCACCTCAGACCCCTCGGCCACGGCTCTCCCAACGTTTAGCGAAGTCCCATGCCGCGTTAGCCAACGACCAAGCAAATATTTTACTACTATTAGCGTTATTTTGGTGGTAACTCGCGTTTATAACTGTTACGTCACTGGATAACTTATTCAGTCTCCATTTATGAAAAAGAAAAATAGACACGTGCTCCGCGTGACGCTGAAGACTGAACTGTCAAAATAATTCAAGACATTAGGTACCTATTATTCAAAATTTCATAATGCCATTTCCATTTAAATTATTATATTAAAATTTTGTTTTTAATCAAATTTCGAATCTATATCACGCTAAAGAAACGATGCTAGAGGACACAAAAGTGGTTGGCACATAATTTTGAAAATTTTTCTTCAGACAGGGTGTGGTTTTGATTTTAAGTAGGGGGCTGAGAATCGCGAAGGGTGCAATGACTTCTTCGTTTGGTAGGACCGCTAGGTAGAATAGGGATGGATGGGGTGGTTACTCGGGTAGGTAGAAGTGTAAGGGCCTTGATCTTGCTTCGTTATCTTCTTCCTAGGGGCGTATACATCGCTAACTGGTTATATTTGCGTAGATGTAATGGGGCAAGTCGGGCGACCAGAGGGTGGCACATTGGGGCGTCCGGGGCTCGGCGAAGGTATTGGGGCTACAAAATTAGTTCAATAAAGGAACACCCACGCCCTCTGTGGCGCTCTCTGCCTAACGATACATACAAGGTAACCGTCGCAGTTTTCACTCTGCAAGCCATGTCGCCATCTCTAAGCATTTCGTCTATATTACGTATGTACGTGCACGTGGTTGGGGCACCTACAACCTACGTACCTGCATTTCGCACGTTGCATCTATTTCTGCACACCCTATTATCTAGTCGCACCCTATACGCTTAACACACGTGGCTTGCTACCTACGGATTGAAGAACCCTGTGCATACGAAGATATCATGTACCTTAGGAAATAACAAAACTATTTTGCAATACAACACTAACGATATCAGCCCCTTATAAACACGGCCCTGTTCTATATTCTCCTTAAAAAAGTATCGTATCTTTTTAAGCAAATATGCATACATGACAGTTTTTAATATTTTTTCATAAATTTATATACGTATTTTTTTTAAAGCGCGCCACTATCCGTCAGTATCTTTTGTACTGGGATAACGATACGCCGCCAGAGTTTGATAACGTTGCGTCGGGTCGTTTTCTTGTGTTTGCAGTTGGATTAATTAGTCAGTCTTACTTAGAGATTTAGCGATATCAATTAGCGTTTCTATGACCTAAAGATCTGGAGGGTTCAGGAGGTCGGCATAGAGAATTCATTTGGGAGGATCTTCCCTGTTCTCTCGGAAGTTTGTCCTACCGGCAGCCTGCGTACAGTTGGTACTTCGTGGTGAATGTATTATTGTATTTATTCGGGCAGTACTAGTTGGTTAATTAATTTCAACTATTTACTCTAATGATTTAAACATAATATTTAGCTGAGAATTTTTCACCTGGAATTTCTCCTTGTCGCACATACAACGTCTGCCGTCATTAACCCTAAACTCCGGTTTAACCGGATTGAACTCTGGTCCATTGGAGTTATCACGAAGCAACTTCTCTTAATGAACAGATATATATATATACATACATCTAGATTTACTTACCAGGTTGAAATTAAAAGGGTGGTCTTTAGACTGAAAAAAAATGTAAAACGATTACAAGGTTGATAATTGAGAGTAAAAAATTTTTATAATTTTCAGGGGATTTTCGGTGTTGATTTTTGGAATTATCGTAGGTCAAAAAAGTATTGCTGTTTATTCAGTTTGAGCAGCATCAGTATGGTCCATGGAGCTGCTTGCTCGTATCTTCTCGATCAGACAGGAAGGAGACCCACTACGCTATCTAAGGAGTTTGTTATCTCGGGATCAGCTTCATTGGCAAGGGAGCAGTAAAGAATCCAGCTAATGAACTGGCTAAGCCATTCCCAAGAATGATGGCCAAAGTCAGTAATGACGGTTACGACTGGTTCTAAAGTCTCGAATCACGTGCTGACATCTATGCAACAGCAGTAGGAACTACAGCAAAACAGAAATTTCCGCGAATTAAGTATCGTTAACTGTCAACCTAGTAGAACCGTGAATGCACCAAGTTCGAGATCATTGAATTGGTATTGGAATTATTCGTACTGATAACGGTGATGTTAGTGTCGGTCACTGATAAAAAAAGACGTGCGTTCCGTTTAGGTCGCTTCTAGGGAAGATTGCGTTAGGAGAACCGAGTAAACCTGTCGATGTAAGGGTTACCAACTTGGGTAAATTTTCAAAATGAAAAAAAATTACCAATCGCTACACACTAACCTACCAACTAGGGATCAAGTCCTAGTTACTTGGAATCAGCTGAATAAACCGCATGCGAGACACGTGTCTTCGTTCTGCGGCTTGATCTTCGGAATCATCCTAACGAGAGTCACTATTGATTACTTTATTGCTGTGCGAAAGTAAATGTCCACATGAGGAGAAGGACGGGATTCTAGATGGGAAAGGAGGACTGAGCATCCCATGTTCTCTCATTTGCTTGGCTCAGTACATAGGTAAGTAAGGTGATGAGATCAGCCGAAGATAAAGAATAATTTTCAAGAGATAGAACTGCTCTTAATTTTTTTAATATAGTCACCATTAATTTTTACCTTTATAATGGTTTTATTATTTTTTTGAAGTATGAGTAAATAGGTCGGAAATAAGTAATAATCTTTCCTACCGATCGATCTGATCCAAAGACACACATACATTGACGAACCATTATCTTTGAAATTTAAAACTTTCAGTCTCAAAGATAATAGCTCAAAATGCTCGTCGGGTTAATATTTTCAAGTTTACTTTGTCATTAGAACCTTATGGGTATCTTCTAACACGATAATTTTAACAGTTCAAAATTTTCGATTCTGCATATCAGGTGACGTTATAATTGAATCTCCTTTTACACGTCGCCTTTGATATTAGAGCCATGCGCTAGTACACATATCGTCATTAATCTAAAGACCCAATGAAACAGAAAATTGATTGATTCGCCGCCATTGAACCAAAGCAAATATCTCTAATCAAATTATTTCTATACGGTGTACATATTTATCCTACCCTATGAACTGAAGCAGTGACCTACAACATATCATACAAAACACAGCATCCCGTTTGAAAATTCACAATTCCAATTTAAAATAATTCCTTTGCCAATTTTTCTTAAACGACACGTATCCCGATATCGGCGGTTATTAATAATCGCGCAAATATTGCACAAATAATTAAAATAATATATCCTGACAAAAATTTGATATTGCACCATTTTCAAAAAAAAAAAAATTCTTATCACAGTAGATTAGTAATTTTTTTTTATTATCCCGCTCTCTCCCCTCCCCCCTCCCGTGACCCCATATACATAGAAGGGTTCTCATCCAGCACAAGGGTAAGGGGTAGCAATGCGCCAAGGCGTTACCAATCGACTTTGGTAATTAACTTAATTCATTAGTACTATAACTAATTAATGTGCCACGTGCAGACCTCGTCCATTAAACAGGCAGGAGAGACTCGCGAGGAGAGTAAAGAGTTAGAGTACAGAGAGAAAGAGAATGAGAGAGCGAGTAGGGGTGGAGGAAGAGGGAGAGAGAAAAGCGTATAAGAGAGACGTAGATGAGGATTGCTGACAAGTACTCCGCCATTTCGCTAGTTTCTCTGAACTCCCCTTCACCCCCCTCTCCCTTA
Organism: Trachelus stipa; assembly: GCA_036026315.1. Lineage (NCBI taxonomy): Eukaryota > Metazoa > Arthropoda > Insecta > Hymenoptera > Cephidae > Trachelus > Trachelus stipa. The sequence continues at coordinate 765,741 of JAYRCB010000438.1, read as the reverse complement.
CTCATCTTCCCCTCCTCTCAGCCAACGCTCATTCCACAGTAATTAACTCCTCTAATTAGTAGGACAGTACGCATAAGATAAATTTCATTCATATCCATGTATACTGCTTATTACATACGAGGGTGCACGTATTCTTGTAGAATTTTACACGGGTATTTTTGTATTTGAAACATCGATGCGTGCAGTCAATGTACGTATGTATATAGAAGTATATAATATATATAGTAAAAAAATTGGTATGCATCGAATGTACATTATGACGTAGGTATATGTTCGTGGATATATGTACTTTTTATATACGTATGTGTCTAACCCATTGATAAAGTCACTTTACGACATGCTCACTAAAGCTGATGCTGAAAACCATAATAATTTTCCAATTAACCATAACGGCCTGGTCATTTGGTTATGTTATGAGTATCGGGACAAATAATAATAATGACGATTTAGCTCAATGACTAAATGACCGTCGATACGTGTGATAGTGGCTGATAATGTATTTATTGGTGTAGCAAGTGCCTAAGCCAGACTTTGTACAGCGTGTGTTTTGCATGTAAAACTGCATGTGCATGTATATAACATATGGGCGTCTATGGAATATGTGTTCGCATGAGATTCAATTACGGCTTACGGATCGTCAATGCTCTTCTCTTGGCTAATTAGCGCTGGTTAAATTATGGTATGTATTTTTTAGAGAAATTCCATTTTTTTTCTTATTTTTGAAAAAACTCTATTTATCCATACAATGTTGGTAGGGCGTATCAGAGTAATTATTTTTTGTATCAGAAACAGGGAATGTAATAAAACGATACGGAATAGGGCGATGCAATTATAGCGTTACTATACGAAATCCGAAACTGTAGGAATAACATAAGAAAAAAAAAGAAATTTGGCGAATTTTGTGTAAATCCCGAAATTTTCTATAGTACGTATAAGTATATATATTTTTTATTTACGATGTAAAAACTCATACTACGTTTTGCCATATAGAGTATATTGGGCGCGAGTAACCTCGGGAGCTCCCGAAAAATCTAATATACTATAGCGCCTGGTGTCGGAGGGAGGGGAGGGGTATGTATGCCGCAGTATTAGAGTAATACAATAAACTACAGTTTATGCCACTTTGTGAGAGTGTAGGTTATGCCATCCATAGGCGTCTTTCGGCATAAGGGATGCGGACGTTCCCGGAAAGGAGAAGAGGGAGATGTGAAGTAAAAAAAAATAGATAAAGATACAGAAAAAAAAGCTTCCACATAAGGGGTGAAAGGGGAGGGTATGGTGCGTGCGTTATGCGTGCGTTGAAAGTACATATAATATAAATGGCGCGGAGCGCATATGCGTACTGAAATACACGCGTAAAGCTTATTTTCTTAAGTGATTGGATCACTCCTCCCCTACGGCTACCACCCCCCACCCCCCAGCATCGCTCTACATCTACTGGCATATCCGGGAAAACCCACCCCCTAGTGTATCCCGGTACGTATCTAGGTATATAGAAGACACGGGAGCTTTAAGGGGTGGTTGTGGATGGCAACCAAGATGATGAAGGTAAGGGTGGCTGCGGTGGTTCATCTCGGCTCCCGAGTCCTCTCGAAAGGGATGCAATATAAAAGTACCCACTGGGTGTTTGCCGAGGAGTGGGGCGCGCGGAAGATTACTTCAAATTACAGAAATTACTTTTCCTGTATATACGCATTCCTTAACGGCTACGACGTTACTTCGGCGCAAGGTATAGGAAGTAAGGGGTGGCATAGGGGTGGATTTACTTTATGACCCTCCAGTCCGTGTGAGCTTTCTGTACGATTGTTCTTTTTTGTCTTTTATTTTCTTCTGCTATTCCGTCCTTACTAACCCACCCCCCCACAATACCCACCCCATCTAACCCCCCTTTGCATTTTCGTACAGCGGTTGTAGGATATCGATCATATATTGGAATCTTGAAAATATTTACCAAGAAACTTGGACATGTGATGTTCGATGCTTTCTTCGTATTGTAATGTACATTTATGATTTATCTGTATTTATATATCACAAATCAGGTATATATATGTGTATAACAGGTTATTCAGCCCAAACGTACCACCTGAATATGGTTTTACCATGGGACTCAAATTGGCGCGCTAACTTCAGGTGGTGCGTTTCTACTGAATAACCCTGTATATATATATATATATATATATATATGTGTGTATATAGGCAGACTTTTCCAGTGACATGCCTCTTGTTTTCCGAGGTGAGGAAAAGCCAGAGGAGTTCCAGTTCTTTTTCGAAATCAGTATAAGATTGCAAGGATGGCTGAACACAAAGGCGGATGTTTAAATGAGGTTAAGTCCTGTCCGAACCTCATAGCGAAGTGGTATCGCGTGAGGAATACATAATGGAGAATCTTGGGTAGTATTAAAATGAAATTTATGTTAATTGTTACGTAATTGTCTAGAGATTCATTGTGGCGTGAGGAAGGAACGGGACTCGTTTTTAGAATTCTTAAAGTGAGTAAATACGCAGCCTTTAAGTCTGTATTAAGTCTAGGTACAGTCGAGGAAAGAAATTTTGAGAAAACATTTTTTGGGGTTCGTAGAACTTAGGGGTGAAATGTAAAAAATGTATAGTAAACCATTAAATCGATACCGCATGCATATATAAATTTGAGTCCGAACCGTATAGCGAAAGGGTTGCGAAAACGTCATAAAAATTCTGCCACCCTTAATACACATTAGTATTCAGTGAAACTGCGAAATTTCTTGGTAAGGGAGTTAAATTTAAAAAATTGCAAAATTTTTCCACTCAGTGACCGAGGGTCGAGAAGTTGTTATTACGTAAGCAATTTTCAGCCAGGATGTTCCGGTGGCGAAGAATTCAGATTTGAACGTTAGTACCTGGTAACGACGTGGAAAAGGGGTTGTTTATTTTTCCTCGTAGTGGCAGCCTTGCACGCGACACACGTATAGGAGGGACCGAGCAATGGTATATAGATGGAATATAAAGGGTAGGAAAATTAAGCGAAGCGTAGACAGCTTGCAAGAGCTTGCGGTCAATTAGCTCTAGAGGATTTTAAAATAAACACTCGTTACCGGTACTTAAAACAAAACCCCTTCGTCATTTGATTAGATTAACGGGAAACACCGGCGTGCCTGGCTGCGCTTGTCGAGAGGACAGCGACCGCGTGCTGTTACTCTCATTGCACCTCAGAGAAAGTTGGAAGGTTCAGGTACGTATATATAAAGGTATGAAGGACCCACAAGAGTTAGCAATGGTATAAATAAGGCAGGTATAGTCAGGTCTAAGAGTACGGTATTTTTATTGAGAATTCACAGAAATAGACAAATAAAATACATTCCAATGCAAAACCATACAACTTTGTAACAAAAATGTTATGGAACTCATGTGCGATTTCTACGATTGTTATTGTTTGCGAACTGTCAAACGAAACACTGAACACGTGGGCAGACTATACCACTAGCCTTCAGGCTTATATAAAATTGTACCAAATACGTGCTTAGTGCATAACAAAAATCTTAATCAGCTTAAAATGAACCCAGTGACTAATAATAAAATGAATAAAATTTTTTATAATTCAAAATGCATAATTTTTTATTTCCATCCATAACACACAGTCGCTATGGTTACGCGTCTGTAAACCTGTATACTCTGTATGTAAATACAGTCTATACCCGCATATACGTATCCTCGTAAATTCCGCTTTAACTCAGATTTCTCGTAGCTACTCAACCTTTTTTGGACGAGTTCGCAGTATAACTACCAGACTATTTGTATTATTCGAATAAAGTACATTTTCGTAGGAAGGTTTTACGCGTATCCTATATCTACCTCATTAACGCGAGGTTGCTCGTAGGGACGACGGGGTAAGGGTTGAAAGGTGAACGATACCGGTCGGACGTGAGACGGAATGGGTTAAAGTAGAAGGAGGGGTAGGTAAGGGGTGGTTTTTAGGGGGTGGAGAATCACTCTTATAACAACTCGCAAATGAGCTACTGGTCTGCCTCTCGATATAGGAAAGTGCAGTAAAAACCCATTCCCCCTCTCCCGCAACCCTCCAATGACCCATACACCCTTAAAGGTATACATATGCACGTGAATATTTGCTTGCGCACACAAATTCAAGGGGTAGATATTTTCATCGTTCTGTACTCCGTTTCTCTTCCAGTTCGGCCATACCCCGCCATTCGGTTAGCAGACGCCCTTAGACCGCGTCGGGACGCTACAAATACATCCTTCCTCGTCAGCCATCCCGCGCTCGCCCCCCCCCCCCTCTTTTCAAACCTCTACCACTTAATCTCTGACCCGTACTCCGATTTTAGGGGTTAAAATCAACCCTTACCAAACGCGAGGCGAAACTCGATTCGAGCTTGAAAGTTTAAGGGTTGGGGGTGCAGGGGATCGTTGAAGAAAAGGTACACGTAACAGTACGTACTTGTACATATGTAATTACATATATAAGTATACATATATATATCGTGACGTTGCAAAATTACCGTCACCGTCGAAAGGGTTAGTTCACGCGAATTCGGGCAAGGCGTAGACAGCGCCACCTGCTTCCATTCATAACCACGGTAAAATACTCGATCAGTCCCGAGACTATTGCGCTAAGAGGAGGATGCACCCCAGCAGCTAAGACGGATGATCCCGTGGACCCTAACGAATGGCCAGGATGCCCTAGTGCTGCAATCTTGGGAAGAACTAGTGAACCTGGAGAACCGGTCCCGTATATGAGGAAACGTGCACCTGGATGGAGTAGCAGCATCCGCGTCACAGGACCAATGAACCTCGTTGGGGAAAATCGCCATCGTCAGTTACCCTATTTACAGCACAATATCGATGATAAGTCCACATTATAACTAGGGAATTGTAAAGGGACTCGTAGCATTAGATTATGATCCGCGTATAAATTCGGCAATGGGCCTAACGCGTTAGATTAAGAGTGGGGATTTCGGCACCGACCGAAAGCCAAGCCGATAGATCGCTCTCTTGCTGGCTGTCCGTGGTGGAGAACACACGTCTAATTATTTCGGCTCTTTGTTACCGGTGAGTCCCAAGTCTCGATTAACGTGAAATTTTTCCTTGTACTTGCCTTACCTAACTAGTACTCCTGCCGAATTCTTCCAATTCGAAGTTATTACCCGGGAAACGTAGTTCTCGTGGATTCCGTATCTCAGTAAGGCACACAGGGAAAATTTCGTGGTTATCGTATCCCTGCTGATTGTATAGAATATTTTGTCAAAATTATTTAATCGCTGTATATTTCACGATCCCCGAGTATGGTCACGGGGTCTACGTTATAGCTTCTTGATGGCGAGTCGTATTTCACAGTCTGCTTTATAATACCTGTTTCATTTTACTTTATAATTTTCTAATTTCAACGATACACTATTCTTCGTATTACTTATTCTGTCTAATTATTTTCATTTTTCGCGAATATTGTTGAGTTTGTTCTATCTGTGCCTTTTTGTCACGTAAATCGTAACTTCTTTGTAATATGCCGTTACTCTATGCTCTGTAGCGGTAGTCCTATCGTTTGACATCTTTTGCCTGGGTTATCGTTTAGTGATTTATATTCGGTTAGCTACGCCGTTGCGCTATTCTCGCTGGGGATATATCGTAACGTTATTATTCCGATCAACCGATTATTTGCGACTTTGTATTTCGACCACTTTGCCATACCGTTCGCGTATTAATTGTCGATTGATTAATCTTTTTCACGCGAACTATTCTGCTTTAAGTTTTATCTACTCATAATAAAAAAGACTTTTTTATATTTTCTTGAATTTCTTTTGCCTTCTTTCTCGTTACCCCGTTACCCTTTTGCTACTAAGGATCCTCGTTTCTTCGTCTTTGTCGTTCCAGGGAAACGGGCTGAGGTAGCGCAGTGTCGGTAGAATTGTCGGTAGAGTTTTCGAATATCGCGGAATCATTTAGATCGGTATCACGGAAGATACCAATCGCCCACGTATTTTGCGTCTGTAGTTTCCGCTGGTTTCTTTCGCGAGGATTTTTCATATTTGTGGCGACAAATATCTGAGTCGTTTAATTTATATATTTTACGTTAACTTAGACATTTTTCTAATTTCTCTTCCTTACTACCTAATTTTCTCTTAATTTTTCCCTCTCACAATATATATATCATTTTCATCATTTATTTCAGTGTTATTTATCAATTTTCTGTTTAAGCTTTATCTATTATTTTCTTTAAGCTTTATCTATTCCTTCCTTTTCTTTCTCTCTCTCTCTCTCTCCCTCTTTTTCTATGTATTTTTTATACCCTTCTCCTTACGACTCTCCTACTTTATTCTTTAGGATGTTAAGGCATACCGATCAATATATCGATCCGATGATATACTCGAGGCTTGCCAGACCTCTACACGAATTTTTTTCAGGGACCATCGCACGAGTCGACTCTTAGTTTAATTACCATGCACTAATTAGACGCGTATCGCGAGAAAAATAATCAGGACGCGATATAGTTCAGGCGTAGCCTCTTGTCCTCCCCGCCCTCCCGCCCCAACTGCTCCACCTCCTATAGGCAAAACGTAAAATCATTTCGTGACACGCATCGCTCGACATTATTCATGTATAGTATATATACATACACATATATATAGAATCTATAGTATTTGCAGGTCATGTTCCCAAGCATTTCTAGTTTTACACTTAAGCTAGAAAGCGCCCTCGTCCGGTTGTATCCAACGTCCACGGCTTCTTACGTAGGACTTTTCTCCGCTCTTGGCATAATCCATCAAGTAATTATAAATCTTAACATGCAAGTATTAAACTTTATTTGAATCGATACGACATGTATACTTAAACATACTCGTGATCATCAATAAGAATATATCATTTAAAGGTGGATTTATAAATGGCATAAATACGGCTCGTAGTATCGGTATACTCTGGATAGTATAATTATGTGATTTGTAGAAAATAAAATTGTCCCTATTTAAATTTACATATTGTCATTTGTCCTTGGCAATATAAATGGAAAGGGAATGAGAGTCCAATGAGAAAGTGTCGCGAATTCCCTGTATAACTTATATATTGGAGACTAGTGATACATTTTTCTTAACAATCCGATATACAGGTTCTTTCAATCCGAATGGATCAGTCGAACAGTTGCCATTTACTTTCTATGCTTGAGGCGAATGCACTTGGCATGCTTATTCTGAAGAGACCTGTACAGGCTTACTGTGCCAGTGGAACGGTACTGCCTTGATCAGACAGAGCTCTAATTAGTGACCAGGACGGAAAGACTATTACGACTTGTCTCTAGTTGAGCGAGACGATGTCCGACAAGTGTCCGACTCCGTTAGTATATTCAGCTTGAAGATAGACGGTGATGCAGATTATCAATATTTTACATTTGTCTAACGACCTCGAGAATTCATTTTTTTAGTCATCATTTTAGTTATCGAAGCGTCAGTGAAATCTCGATGGAAAGTGATCAAACCGGTATGGAAAATACATATACGTAATTACGGCAATTTCTTATGGGAATTTTGATCTCTATTTATTTTTGTCGAGCAATCAGTTTCTTTTTACTTACAGTCTATGGGATATTCAGGTTATGGTATGTTTGCTTGGTGAAATTGTACGGGGTTTCATGTTTGATGTGATTTGACGGATATGTCTGAGGTTGGGATCCTTTTTTTTTCTTGTTGGTAACACCTTAGCCGTATGAATTTGTTTTTGGACATTTCTGGGTACTCTTGTATTTTGGAACTTTATTTGGTTTTATCGCGTACGCGGATCGAGGCTAATTTCCAATCGATCGTATATAGACTTGGGAGATATTTATCGCTGTTGTTACGGGGCCAATGGCTGTCATGGCTTCTTATGGCAGTGTAGGTATTTGCACCTGATGAGGAATAATTATAGAAAAGGGAGGAACAAAAATTTTTAACGTCAATACTTATGTGTGGTGGGAGGACTGGGTGAGTGGATATAAGGAGATCCTGTTTCCGTGCAATTCTCAGTTTTGTTATACATTACGAGCAAACCTGTAAGACGCTCAGGCGTCTGTTCTTTGGTCGCATTATGAAAACGAATTTTGGTATCCATATAGTTATTATTCAGGCAAGTTTATCATTGAGTGATTAGAATTAATGTTATCATAGTGGCCGTTTCGAAACTGGTGGATTTTTTTGCAGATTCTCCTGTTTCTCATATTAGCTACTACCACCGAAGCATTGTTTTTTGAATAGTAAGTCTGTTTAATTTATTCTAACAAACGTCCGATTAATTTATTTTAACAAATTAATTAATTAGTTATGATTATCTATCGATGCTAATTATGGTGATTGGAATTGTTTAGAGATCGATATATGCATATGGGGTTATTCAGTGCAATCGCATCACTTGAAGGTGGTTTTACCATAAAAATCAAATGGATAGACTATTTTCAGGTGGTGCCTACATTAGAAATGAAGAATCTGGTAAATTTTTTCAAAGTGTAATAAATTCTTTGAAAATTGTTTTTTAAATTATATATGATTATAGGATTAGGGTATCAAATAAAATTATAGTGACTTTTTCACCGACTCCACTGAATAAAAAAGTTTTTTGTCCTAAAATTAAATGTTGGTTAACCCTTTGTTGCGGTACAATGTTGTTTACTGGGCTTATAATGCGTTTGGCTGGTCTAACAAGAGTGCACTAGTGGCTGTAGGAACGAGCAGTCTGCTGCAATCGGGAAGCCTGGACCTTCATAATTGACTAGGAATTATGTTCCGGGGATTATAAATAATTTGTACGGTGGATGCGCGGACAGCAAATTTGTTGCTGTTAATGGCAAATTAATTTTCGAAAAGCAAAACTGCTGGGAGCTTGTCTGGCTATTTGTCGAAAGATTTAATCACTTCACGTTCGAATCGATTTAATCGGCCATTTGATAATTCATCGAACATGTCGTGGTTATCCAATTGATAATTAGAAAAAAATAATTAAAAAAAAATCAAAATTTTCGAAAAATCAAAAGTACGTTCCATGCGAAACAGAAGTCAGTTTTTTTCAGTCCGAAAAAGGTGCTCATGGAATTCTTCCATTCATTGAAGGGGAAGAAAGATCATAAAAACACGACGAATAATTATCATCACATTCATCATCATTATTATCCAGTGCCAATAAACATCATATCCGAACATCCAGTTAAAGCACCGGAAAAGTACGAGTTAAATTATTTGCACGAGTGAGTAAAAATTAATTTTTTTGTAATATATGTCATTAATGAAATTTTATGTACAATAATTCATTATAATTTACAGTGAAAAATTGAAATCAATGGGTTGGAACGAACATGAATACAAATATGTGCCTGAACCAGAAATTACTATTCCATCAGGTTTTCATAGTTCCTTGTCATTAGGATATCCAGAGGAACATCCTTGGAAAGGGAACGACGAATATTATTGTATGTATAATTGTAATATGTTCTCTCTAATAATCATGATGATGTTTTTGAAAAAAAAAAATTTTTCCAACTAGCACACTCAAACCAGCACAAATTGCCTGAAATATCTTTTGATTTTCCTTCGCATGAGGAGATAATTATTCATGAGAAAGCATCGGATAACGAAGAAAAAAATCATATGCTGTCTACTTTTTTGAAAAAAATTCAAACTGTTAAAAATGTCCATCATAAAGATCACGATTATGATAAGTGTCAGGATAAGGTGACCAAACCAATAGCCGGCAGCAATTCGAACGCGGTTAACACGTACGTGGTTTATTTTCATCCTGAGGGAAGCGAACATTTTTAAAGGGAATATTATCAAATTTGATTACTTTTTATTTTCTAAGTTTAAAAAAAATCCATCCTCAATTTCCTAGTGTGGCCAGTTGTTACATAGAAGGATTCATAAAAAAAAATATTATTGAGGTAAACCGAAAATGCAAGTACAGTGGATGCTGTACTTTTACCAGAGTTAGACAATAAATGCGTGAGCATTATACATATATATACGTGTACTTGTACATTATTGTTACGAAAAAGTAATATTAATAATTTAATATCGAAATAAGTAAGTGCGACATGTTACATATATTTATATATAGTATATACAGATTAGGTAAAAAATTTCATCATATTCTACCAGAACATGCACTGTACTGTAAACAAAATGTTAAAAAATGGACCATAACATGAACCATGAATCATAAACATCGCAATAACAAAGTTAAACAATGTTAGAATAAAAGAAATTCATTACAACAAAAAATTCGACTAATCGCTATTTACGTCTCTCAAAAAGTATTTGTACAAAAAAACCAAAATCCAAACAATACCCAAAAAAAAAAGGATCGACTATGAGTCGATCTCAAAAAAAAATATCAAAAAGTTTTCAAGCTTTTAAAAAGTCCCTTAAAAAATAACAACAAGCAATTGACAAAGCACAGAACAAATCTTTACAAAAATTTTCGACTAATTTTTGGAGACAGCACGAAATTATGATAGCGTGAATAAGAATTGGTGATAGAAGGGGTTGCGAATGGCGCTAAAGCTATAGAATAGGGAAAGACGGTGGATGAGGGTATAGCTGAAACAGAAGAGAACGCGACATAAATATGGTACACAGGGTTATTTAAGGGGCTATTACATTTTTATAGCACAGGATGACGCATTGCCTCGCGTTCGGCGTACAACCATAGAGCGAATGTGCTACAGTCCCAGCAGTACAGCACAGTACAGCACAGCATACGGAACAGCGTAGCACACAGCGGCAATTCTCCGGAACGCTTTTATAAGCGAGTGAAATATCTTTAGCATCCACTCCCCATGATTTTTCTTTCGTTTACGTTTACCCAGGCTCTCTATCTGCCCCATACAGTACCCCATAGGCATTCTTCAGTGTCCTTTCAAACCAGCCAATTTCTAACCGAAGCTAAACCACTTTATTCACCCTCCCAAAAATTAACCTTCCTTATATCCCACCAGCATACAAAAACTCGAGCTTTACCATTTAAGAATAAGAGACACAACCTGAGTAGTTTAAATTTATCGATATAAATTTCGAAAAAAATTCAAAGTCACTAAATAAAGTGGCGTCTCTCTGTACACGTACGATAGGAATAGCTTGAAACGAAATTGTGCTTCTTGAAGTGCTTGTTAAAATTGAGACCACAATAATTGACAGTGATTGGGGATGTCGGTAACGTTAAGGGCGTATCCACGTGACTATCTATAGTAATTGACAAGACCGACGGTACCGTCGCGACGCTATAAAACAGACAAATTTTCAGAAGGCACATACTCTCACCTTCTTTTTACGTCTTACGATATTAGGTACGCATATACACGCATGTTCTTATGAGTATACTGTATATATATTTTGTCAGAATTTTTTTGAAATTGCAAATAAGACGCGTGGAATTGAATTGGCGGAGGTGACGGTGTCGCCGTATCGCTTTTACTAAATGGAATCTTTCACACGTTGGTAAGACGAAACAAGCGTTGGTCACGAGGGAAAATGTTTTATGGGCCAACATAAAAATTTATTTTTCTATCATGGCAGCGCGGGAATTTTAAAAATATATATAAAAAGACTAGACACAGGTTGTGCGTTGGGGTAGCATTCGTGGTCGTGTGGTTTTTGAGTAAAAAAAATAAAATAGGTATGTCAAAGGGAAGGAAAAACTGTAATAAATAGAAAAAAAAAGAAATCACTATTAAACAGGATACACGGAGTAGACCGCAAATCTATTGGCACTGTCTAATGATGAGATAGGAGGAATGTGATTCACCCACAGGTACCCCTGTGTTTCATGGTGATAACAATGAATGTAATTCATAGAGAACCAAAATGATGTTTGACCTCGTCTACTTGACAAAATTGACTTTAGTGACAGTTCCGATAAATCATGAGGTCCGGGGTTAAAAATTACCAGGAATAACGAATACTCCTTTCCCGGGTAACACATGTCATTTAAAAGTCGTCCTTAAGACAGCCCTAACGGGACGAATTTCTTTCTACAAGGTATCTCTAAAGATAACTAAGATTTTCTGCTCCTTGGATTCTTGAAATATCAGTACAGAAATATCGAAATGCAAAATGGTATAACTAAAATTATGTTAAAGAGGATGAAAATTATAAAAAATTTTGTACGGCTTTAAAAATGTAGACAAAAAATAGAAGAATCTTACGATAAACAAGACTGGTTCTTGCCAGCAAGCGTAACGGATGCGCGAGACATGACGAGGTACTTTGAAGATTTATTTATTTTTCCGTTGTAAAATTTTTACTGCCGATTTAACAGTGCCGCAAATTTATTGTAATGACTTCCGGCGTGTCGCATCGCGTGCGATTGTTTAAAAAGCTAGGTCAGTCGTATACAGCCAGGTACATACAGCGATGTTCGGTTTACCGCGTGGCTAGTCTATCTTCTCTCTCTCTCTCTCTCTCTCTCTCTCTCTCACTCTCTCCCTCTTTGCATCCTTGCACCAGCCGACCGCTACCCTCACGATCGCACGCTCTACTTTCTCCCTTCAAATTTTCCCATCGCCGCTACCGCGCGGCTGGCTCGTTTATTTAATTTGCATTTTCCCGAGCAATTTTGTCGGCGCACGACCCGATTAAATCTTTATCGCGGTGTTACGCGTTGTTTTTGAAATTAGAGATTCCAAGCGGCCACGAGGTCTTTCTCTCTCTCTCTCTCTCTCTCTCTCTCTCTCTCTCTATATATATATATATATATATATATATATATATATATATTACTCTCTCACTTATTCAGTTTGTATTTACCATCTGCCATGGTCTCCAATGCTGTCCTGTAGTATGAGTACAATTAAACTATATAAATATATAGTATATACATACATACGCAGTACAGATGTACTGCTTTCACTATATAGTATACCCAATATATATCGTACTCTCTCTTCCCCGCTATCCCTACTCCCTTCGTCTCACTCTTCGTTCCCTTATTTTCATTCGGGCTTTCATTTTATTCCAGGCCTCATGTTTTATGCACTCGCGTATTTGATTTTTCCATATGCCTACCTATATATAAACACATACCCATATGTCCTTTATCACGGCGGCAGTTCGACGCAGCAAATGCGAGAGATCAAAAAATGAAATTTCACCCTGTAAATAAAGCGGGCCACCTACCTATCTGCACTTTTTGTATTCGCGAACTACCCTTCCAGGTGTTAGGTCATATACCTGCAGTACAACTCTACCACCACTCCGACGTATTCTCTGGCCCCGTGTAAATTCTCTGACCAACAACCCTCCCCCCTCGCCGATTCCGCACCCCATTTTCCGAGTGAAATGCGCGCACCCGATGGAATCAATACAAATTATTGCTCGACCGATAGTAAATTATCGCGTGAACTACCTGGCGCCGCTAAATATTTTTTATTTTTATCGAAACAACCGATTCTTCGTGAGTCTCGTGGAAAATAAAATAAAATATAAGAAAAAATTAATAAAGGATTCATGCACCTGGTATTGTATACGGAGTTAATTACTATTACGGTCCAGAAAAAAAATCACAGCATCCCCGATAAGGGATGCTATCTCGAAGTCAATTGAATTCTTTTTTTCTTTTTGGTCTTTAATTTTTATTCGTTTTCACAGCATCCTTTGGTCTGTCCTCTGACGCTGGACCACCTTTATGTCAGTCTCATTCACTCTTTCTTCTCGAGCGGCTCTTTTGCCTTACTCTTACGGAGCTAATGATACGCTTGCGGTTTCACACCGCGTTTTCGCGGAGCCCTAAACTAGTCAACGTGCTGAGATTTACAGCAACCAATCATAGGGCTAATTTTATGCGTCTCGAGAGAAATGTTATTTACTGTTAATTTGATCTTTGGCTGGCTCTTGGAGCTATTGTGAGTAAGAACGTATCTACCTATAAGATTTAGTATATACGAAGAAGTGTGTGTGTATATATATATATACCTTGCTACATAAGTCCATTCTAACAGTATTTCATTATCGTGATTTTCGATTAGTACATAAAATTTGGTCCATACTTCCATAACAGATAAATCTGTTTACTGGACGTTTGATCACTTTTATTATTAATTAACAAATATTTAATTTTGTAACGATGCTTGCTAGAGTCTTGTGTACCAGGAGAAATCTGTGCTTTCATCATGGATAAATATCCAGAGATTTCCAGGATATCCTGCGAGTTACCCAACTATATGGGGAATGGTCGAAAGGGAAGGTAAAGGGTGGGGGTGGGAACTGGAGTGGGGGCGGGGGGGGGGGGATATGCAAGAGCGAAGGAAAGGATGTTGAAAATTTCTATCAAAACATGGCCTCAAGGCCCAGCTTCTGGTTGGGCCGCTCTGGCTAGCAGGGTTAACGGGCGGATTTACAGGAATAATTAAAAATAAGGGATGAAAGGGAATTGAAAGGGTCAAGGGTCGAACGTGTACAGCTAGATAGAAACGAGGCATTCGTCGTTCGAGAGAAAAAGTTTGGACGAAGGGACTAATGGGGTGGTTGGGGGTGAGAGAGAGAGAGGGTAAAAAAAGGAAATCTAATTAATTCCGAGTGTGTGTGTGGTGTTCGGAAAAAAAATTGGGAAATGTTGTTTTAGGCTTTTATACTCGATGTGCTTGGAGAAATATACGCGTGGCGCCGCCAACGGTGGTTTCGTACACTGGCGGATCGTCTGGAATGAATTTAATTTTCAACACTCTTTTTTTCCCTCTCTCTTTCTCTTTCACTATCGCTCTCGCTCACGCCGCTTTGGCTTACCCCTAATTAGAAAACGGGGATACCCGGGAGTGCCGTTAAATCCAGCCTCAAAAATAAAGGGATATAATCGTTCACGTTTTTAGCCGTGACTTTTTTTCGCTCATTGCCCGGGTCGCGTGATAATTCGCGAAAATTCGTGGAAAATACCGGATCCATCATTTACGACAATTGAATTCTTTCGACGCGATTCGATTAACCCTTTGACAATTAGGGGATTAATTGGAATAAATTATAATAAACGTGCGGCAATGCAACTTTACTGTTTTTCGCACTGTGCATCTCTTTTATCAAGACCTTGCTAATAAATGCAGCTAGTCGTTACCGTGTTTGTGTATAAAAAAAATTTCACCTTTTGAACTATTATCGTTTATTGATAATAATTTTTTTTTAACACGAATCTGTCTTATCCATGCGTATTGATTATCTTTGGTAAATATTTTTCTTCAATCAGATTTTCCAGCTTCTTTGACGAAGAAGCATCTTTCTAGCGATTGGTCAATATGTATTGGCTATGTACATAACTCTTCGTCTGCCTACATACTACTTACAGAAGAAAGTAAGTGAAAGAATGAAGAGTTCAGAAAGAAAGTAAGGAAAAAAGGATCGAGCCAATACCTAAGGGGACGTATTGCAAAGGTATAAGGGTTGGGATCTCTACAGTATAAGGGTGATCCTCAGTTTGCCAGCAGCTTGGTAATCCACTTACCAGTAGTCGATACGATACTGTACAAACAGATATATCTATATATTGTATTAAACCACTACGGTAAATTGTCCCGTAGTTCGACTATCACTCGCGCTTTGATTAACATATTACTTCCCACGTGTAAAGGACTGGTGCAAGAGATAATCAGTGGAGTCAGTCGGCTTTGACAGATTCTCCTATATGGGAGTATGATTGGCGATAGTCGTATCCAATGATAAAAATATTCTATATAGATTTATTTATCAAGATCGAATTAATGATAATTATGGATTTATTTAAAAGGAATTTTTATTCCATTTCTTTAGAGAGATTGATGATAGTACGTCGTGATAAAAATTGTCGAATATCTAATACTTCGATATTACATTTTTTTTTTCATGTAAATGGCGGAGACGTCTCGGTCAAATTCGAAGGCACGATCCGAAGCCAATTCTCGGCAATGCCTGGCGATAACTCAAGGCAAATGGCCGCGGTATTACACCCATTGCGATACTTTATTCAGTTCATAAAATATGTTCCCGTAACGTATCGCCGCGGTACGTGCTTCAATTTTATTCCACTTGGAAAAATTTGTATTTTTCTTTCCTTTCTCTCTCGCTCCTCCTTGTCTTTTTATTCATCCTCTCCCTTACACCCGTACCGTTATTAGTCAAAATAAAAATTGATTATTTTGTTGCCGAATTAATCCATTTGGCCAATTTTTTCCATAGCGATTGAAGTCACGATCCCATTTAAAAATTTTCAAGATCCGAGATTTTGGCGGATTTTTCGAAAGATCGAAAATTTATTTTCACCTAGACACGAAGCAAACAAAAGTCACTCCTCGTATAATTGTTTGGATTGGAATTCGTACGGGACCTACCATCGGAGCCAATCAACTAATGACTGACACCCCCAAAGCACCCCGCTCATACATATACCACCCCTACTCAATTATCTACTCATACACTTACCGATCCTACCTACCCCTCTCTCTCTCCCTCTCTCTCTTATTCACTGTATTTAGCTCTTGGCTCCTCTACAACATGTATATATATATATGGCCTCTTGTATTTTCCCTTTATCTATATTTGCCCCACTCTACTCACCACTCACCCTCCATTTACAACCCCTACCCTGCACGAGCACCCGTCAAGCTGTCCAGGGAAATTATTTCGAATACCCTCTACGTTGGTAATGAATTAGAAATCAAGCACGGCGCTTCGGGAACGGCGTGATTACTAAGTCTGCCTCTTACAGGCTTTTTCACTTAGCGATTTAAGATACAGTCGACTCTATAATCGCGCACCCGTGACTCTGAGATGCTATAACTAGCGAGACAGTAGCTATTACAGATAGACTCCCCTCTACTGTAATAGGTCGAGCGTTCGACAGATAACGGGTAACGCACGTTTAGTGGTATATAAGAGTGGGGGAAGCCTTCCCCTCCAATCGCGATATCTTACAAAGAGAGCTCAGGGGAAACGCGACTATACAGAGCATCTCTATACCCAGAGTCGACCGTACCGGATAAATATGGATCTACAATAAGAATCGATACATAAAATAATATAATAACATACCGAGTAAGAAATTCTAAGAGAATTTCAATATCCTATAAAATATCAAGTATATACATTATTAAAAAAATTTAATTTTAATTTTGAAAAAAAAATTTTCTCCACATAAATTCCTGTTCCAATTTATCGATCGCACGTACATATAGATAATTCAAAAGGTTTGATTTAGGGTAGATAGAAAAAAGTCGACCTTTCATCAGTTCAAAATTTTTTCGTCTCATCGAAACTTGGTAAATACTTCAGCTGCGTTCATCTCCATGGACCACATCGAATGACTGGATACGTCATCCGGCAAGGAAACATCATCGTAAAGGTTTTACGTCCCAAAAGTAATATTGTCTAATGTGCTACTGTTAGAGCTCTAAGGTCCAAATGAAAAAAGCAGTCATTATTCGTTGGGCGTGAAAGCCAAGTGTCCTGGGATTCGCGGTTGTACTTTGTATCCAGCATCCCTTGGCTGAAACTCTCTTTATACATCTCGCGCTGGCAATACACGACAGCCAGTACTGCACTGCAGTACGTTTTGGAATCAGCATATCCCAGAAGTCGTCCCGTTGCACATGGGTCGCACAGAGGGTGGGGGGTTGGTATTCGCGTGCATCCTCTTGTCTACTTCTTTTTGACTCGGTACCAACCCTTTACTCAAGTACCATACCAGTTCCTTTCACAACCTTCGTCACCCTTAGTAAATTGAAAAATAATTTCTCCAGTCTATATTACCTATGCATATGTTACGTATATCGTCTTGCTATTAGTTAATGATCTTTTTTAATAACATAATGTTCCGTATCATTTCAGTGAAACATCCCCTTATAGTATTCACTAGATATCATCCCTTGTCAGGGACTACATATAGCAGTCTGGTTATTCACGTTACTGGTATATGAATTTTATTGCGAATCAGTGTGATACACGAGTATGGGTAATTTAAGAGAATTTTCAAAAAAAAAATTGTATGCTTGTCTACAGCTTGATAAATTCCAAAGATAATTTATCATTGTGCTCTATGGTCTCGAGCACTTAATTATCTTTGATTACCTGAAATTCGTATGAAGTCTGAATTTATATGTGTGTGTGTATATATATATATATCTACTACAGTGAATCCACTCGGGAATTCTGGTTCTCGTTACGTTCTATTTTCTAGTAAAAAGAACTTTCCCTTCTGAAACAAAGAAGGGATGAAAATAAAGGAAAAAAGATAGAGATACAAGACAATAGCAATTAGTATCTCATTGTTCCGAATACCATAGTCATTAAAGCATTTATTATTAATAAAGCTACGAATACCGGGATAGTTTAGGAAGTCAAATAAAAAAAAATAAAAAATAAAAAATAATAGAAAATAAGAAAAAGATTGATTATTTCTATATCCTCGCTATTACTGTATATATTCGCTATACAGATACTATACATGTAGTTCTCGCTTCAAATAGAAAGAGGAAGAAATGAACAAACAGAGAATGAGACACTAACTGGATGGATAGTCGTATAAATGAAAGCGAGAGGAAGCGAAAAGAGGGTTTAGGGTGAGAGGGGGGGGGGGGGTGGCAGCCGCTTTTCGCGAATCGATTTGCGCAACAAACGAGCTGCCGTATATCAAAGAGTGATCGGTAATCAAAGCCCGATCCCTGAATCGAAGTCAGATTCAAAACAAACGGAAAAGCTGCTCGATCGCGGACTACTACGTTCCGTCGGGCCGACATCGCGGGTTACGCAGGGTGCCTCTCCAATTAACCAGGGTAATTAATTACAGGATTAATGAAGTCGATTCGACATACGAGAGCACATGGCGAGACACGATAGGAATGCCTGAGCGAGTGTGCGAAATTCAACGTTTAATGATAATCTTCACGTGTGCGTGTATATATTAATATATATATGGTATATAAATTTAGTAACAAAGTAAAAATTAATTACAATATTTCCATATATAATTACTCGAAGAAAATCATCAAATACATTTTTTAACATTATTATACCCATTTACCGTGGTTATATAAAAATTATGTGCACATGACCAAAATCAAATGATCGAATTTTTAATATATTTTTTTTTCAAAATTTCAATTTTTCACCTCAGAACGTAAAACATCCTTGTTTGATAGTAACCAAAGAAAAATCTACCACACACTGGTATCACCCGGAACGCTAACGATCAAAATCATTAATCCGTGAAATTTGCTAAAGCTCGTCCAGTGCTACTTGAAATGGATATGAAGTGCATGCGTAACACAGGTGCATACGTGCATATTATTCGCACACGCAGATTCTCATCGGGCCTACCTAAGCAACCGCGATAATTGATCGTTCGATCGTTGCGTAGATTAAGTACGTTTCGTAAATCGTAATGTGTACGCTGCTTATATATATACATGTAAATATATATGCTATGAATATATATATATACACACATATGTGTCATACATACTACCTTACCATACGCGTGCTTAGCCACGCTCTCAAAGGGAATAACTCCAATTAGCGGAATGCCTATTACGTACGTTGAACAACTGAACCTGTACCTACCTCCACACAACCTATATATACCACCCACCCTTCAGCCACCCTTCAGTCAGTCTATCTACCTACGTACCAATGAACGCATATAGCCAGTACAACCCGGTAATTCACTCTCGAACCTTTACCACCTCCAGTAGGGTGATCCGGCCTGTTCATCCCTTGCAGAAGCTCGGAAAACCCTTTAACGTCATTTGTTATCAAATCAACTAGCTTCTTGCAAAACGTTCCCACCGTGGGCAACGAAGCATGCCTAATAATTTTCGAATGAAATACTCGCAGCCGATTCACCCCTTCGACTTAACCTACCCCAACACAAGCTTTGGAGCCTTTCAAAATATCCCGCGACCGATAATGATAGTGAAAATATGAAAAATGTTCATCATCAATTTTGGCCAGAAATTTAATGGATTTTTTAATTTCACGAAATAAGGGTGGCGGTTATAGACAGTGGCTATTTTTATGATTTTAAGGGTTGAAATTTATTCCGATGAATCTCACGGTCCATTAGTGCGTACATTAACTATCAGAAGCTAGTAGATAGAGATTCTCTATGCTGCGGTCTGGGTATCGTTGTCCGATAATATCTTGTTGCCCTTACGGCTCATCCCTTAAAAGCCTTGTTGCACTACCCCTGTGTGACATTTAACTACTGCCATTGGTAACAGCGCTGACAGAGGTTAAAAGATTTGTTTTAGCAAATTTTATCATAAAAAAAAAGGGTATAGCGTATCCGTGTATAACCATAATGTACTTCCGGTTAACATGCACGGTTATGACGTAACAGGAAGTAGAAAAATATTTGATACTAATCCCGCGACGGCTCACAGTAAAAATAAATTTCATTATGTCAAAGTCGCCTTTGGTGTTACCTTACCATTTTTTTTTCCTTGTCCTAGCTGCACTGTCTATCTCGCATTTGATACGGAGTAGCAAGTTGGTCAAGAGTGGCACTGGCCTTCGTCTGTCCACAGGCCAGAGCAACATGCAGCAAGAACAGCAGAGCAACAACTAGTATCAACGCTGGTAGCAACAAGGTTGAAGCTTGGCGTCGGCTAAAAGCATCTCGCTGAAAACAGAGAAGATGCATTGTCAAGTCGTACCGCGTTTCAGGCATAAAACATATGTGGATGCTGCGCGCTGGGACAGTACCAGATAACAGAGTAGAGAAGATCAGTGAGAATTCGTGTTTTATCAAGGTTACGGATAAAAGGAAATAAAAAAAATGACAAGCACGTAAGATCGATTGTTAATGGTTGTCATTATAACTATATATCATAATTATTTTTCACCTGTGACAAGGATTACTTTAAAAAAACAAATATATATATACGTGTTATATATCCCAAGGTAAATTTGGTAAAAAATATACGTACACAAAAATCGTTATTTGAAATAGAGATCGATACGAGTGAAAATCGCATAAGAGAAATTCGCATAATGATGGTAGCCGAATCGGTTGAAGAGGATCGGTATAAATTCGTAGTATCGTCGAAAATTTATGATCGCGATCGACGGTCCAATTACCGTGTACGCGCAGGCGCATCGAGATCATCCGATGGTTACGATCCGATCCGTCAATTACGGTGACTATCCTTGGTATAGTAGTGTATATGTGTATATATATATCTTGCAGTTCCTTTTTCCGTTTCCGCAAGCGGCAACGTCGGTAACGTTGGCGGTGGTGGTAGTGGTGGAGGTGGTGGTGGTCATAGGAGTGGTGGTGGCGGCTCGGTCGACGAGCTGTGCAGCGAAATAAATTTCCTTAATTGAGCGAGCCTAGAGGAGTCCAGACGTGCGGCCGATTTCGTCGGTTTTGTTCAGGCGCCGATTTATTCCCGATTTCGCGGGCGAATACGAGTCGGACGAGGTAGAATCGTGGCAGCGGGAGAGAGAGAGAGAGAGAGAGAGAGAGAGAGAGAGGGGAGGGAACGAGCGGGTGAGCGAAGAAGAGAAGACAAAGAAGAGGAGAGTTTAAAGGGAGTAACGAAGCTTTTTTGCGCCTCCCGGCTGAGTCGCATTAGAATGCCGTCCTGCCAATTTGGGACGCAGGCGCAGGAACGTTCAATTAATTAAAAACAAAACAGCCGAGGACACGTCAATCTTATTTGGTTCGGGATACTGGAGCATTGTCATTGTGAGTGCGGTGTGGATATGGTTACGAATGAGAGAGAGAGAGAGAGAAAGATTTAGATTTGTTACCAGTACAGTCTCACTGGTCAAACCTTTAATTAAGTCCGCGTTGGTAATGCGCTTTCTAGATTTTCTTTCTTTCACTCTGTCTCTCTCATTCTCATATCCCCTCTACATTTTCTATCTCTCTTTTTACTTTATGCCGAATCCACTTGGTCCGTTCCAGTATCCGTTCCTCTGTTCCACGATCCATTCCAACTGTCTATCGGTCAGTCCTATGCGAAAAGTCCGCGTTGGCAGGGCATTGAAGAATTTTGATTGGCTGTTAAAAAGCTGTATATACCTCCCCTTCGAACCCTTTTTTTTTATTAAACTATTTCGAGCATGCGCCCTGTCGGCGCAATTAGCCTCGCTGGTAAATATCCCAGGCTAAATCCTTATACGGTACCGACCTGCTTGAGACTTTTTTTTTTTTCAAAAATCCCGCCACAGCACACGTGGCGCGCACGCTGATGCTCTCCGGCGACATGATACAGATGCATGGTCACGTGAATGCGAGACGCTGTTATTTGGCTGTCGCCGACGTTACGTAATATCCAAAGCTACTAATGTAGAGCTAGACTGGAGTCCAACGACGGATGGACGGACCAGGCCTGTTAGTGTACGGACGGACGAATAGACGGATAGACGTACCGTGGTAGCTGGCAGAGGGTGTAATAAATTTGTCTGTAAAAACGATGTAATGCAAACTTATGACACTTTAATTGGACATGCATACCTCGCCGATGTGAGCACAGTGCGTTGTGCTTTAGCTCGCGCTAATTAGTACTGGTTTTTACGGGCAAATGAATAAAAATGATGGAATTTTTTTCATTTTTATTTTCATTTTTTTTTATTATTTCTCACGCGCTCGCGCGAATTGTTTGGCCCAATCGGGCGTCTCTCTCTTTTAACCTCTTTTTACATCGATATGTGCATATGGTGTATTGGATGTTGGAATGTCTATATAGGTATATATCGGTATTCGTGTACAGGATTATTCAATGCAAACGTACCGACTGAAGTTAGCACGATCATTTGATTCCTAGAACAGCGCCAACTTCAGTCGGTGTATTTATTCTGAATACCGTGTATATCTGGATATCTACGTGCAGGTGGTATTCGGATTTCGAAACTCTCTTGAAAAAATTAATAATTGTGTTCGTATGTGGATATGTGAAAATAGAGATACAATGCTGGGTGTACACAGAGGTTAGAGGGTTGCGTTAACGATAAGGGTTACGTTCAAAATTCGTTCTATATACATACATACATACATACATACATAAGCGTAGTTATTACAGGAAAAAGAAAAAAGAATGATTCGTTATACAAATCCTCACTTATTTAAATTTTTGCAAACAAATATAATTAGATTTATTAGAAATTTGCCAATATCATCTCAATTACGAATTTGCAACTATTAAATCTTGTCTTCCCAATTCAAAAGGTCCTTCCGTACGTATTTACCGCATAGAAAAAGAAAAACGGTCAGAATGTCACAAGGTTTTTTTTTTCGTCTCTTTAGAAACGCGTATATCGAAATTTGGTCAAATGTAAAAATAAGCCCTGAAGTTTTGAAAGGTCCCTGTGGGTAAATTGTGGCGAAGGATGATGGTGGATAGGTGGTGGTGGATGGTTATGGGGTAAAAAGATCGGCAGTTAATGAGGTACCTCTGAAATCGAGAGGGCAAGCAAGCAAGCAAGGCGTCGCGATAAATCGATCTCGTTAGTAGGAAGCGCTCTTTTTGCCGTGGGCCTGGCTTGCTCATTAGACCACGGCCACGGTGCGACGGTAATTAGAAGTTTTAGTCCGCCCCCGCCATCTTTGCGAGATATTCACTCTCTCTCTCTCTCTGTCTCTCCCCCCCTCTCTCTCTCTCCCTCTCTCTCTCTCTCTCTTGCGAGAGAGGAGGGCTGCCTCGTTGCCGTGGTAATGACGTGGGCCTATATTCTCCCACTGAGGTTGCTGCTTGCTAGCTGCTGAGGTTGCTGGGGGACCCAGGTCTGCTCCTCGCGAGTCGTGACGATCGGTGTTGGATATCATTCGCGATCTCTTGAGAAGTCGGCCAATTATCCTTTTTCACGTGACCTGAACACGATACACGACGTGGTCCAGTTTAGGACCTGGTGGAGGTAAATAAAAATCTGATGAGGACGAATGTCGATATATATATTTTTTAAATTCATTGACAAGGTTTACATTTTCAATTGGCTTGAGATTATTGTATTTTATTATTTTATGGGGGATGATAAATTTTGGAATTTTATTTGAATCGGTACCTGATTATTCCGGAAGTTTTTTTGAATGAGCTGGAGTAGGTATATGAATGTGGAAGAAAGAGCACGGTAAGTGCTATTTGGGGTTGATTGGTTGGTATGGCTGATTACTGTGAAAAAGTAAGGGATGATAACTGCCTTTCTATACACAAAGCCTCGCTGTTCTGTAAATCGACTTAATTAACGAGGCGCGTGCATTTGGTTCAGGGTTTAACTCGCTGGGATCATTATTGGTCCCTAAAATCAAGACAATCTAAGGGAAGTTCGCTACTCTTGTTGCAGGAACTCTAAGTCGATGAGCTTCCTACTAGCAGAGTCTTGCAATCAGTTTCCTCCACGTTTCTGTAGTTCTGTTTAGGAGCACTTGAGGTTCTAGTCGGTATAACCGTATATACAGGATAGGGGGTGGGCTCGAGGAGCGGCTCGTTCTTTATTGGGTCAGAAACTAAGGAATGTACTTTTACCTCATTTCACCAGATCCAAATCCTTGCACAATAACGAGTACCGTCGAAAGAATGACAAAAAGTGATAAGAGCTCAGCAAAGAAAAGCAACACATGAAATCTGCTGATAACGACTAAAAAATCATAGTACAGGCTAGAAAAAAAATGTGCGATTGGGCATAAAAATTTCCTTTTACAAAATTGATAAATTTTATCCAAAAAAGCAATGGTATGACAAACGAGTAGGTGAGGAAAAGAAAAAAAAGGGTAAAAAAGTACCAAAAAAAGAGAAGAAGATGAAAGAAGGGTAAAATAAAGTAGGTGATAGTGCTACCTAGGATGATTGGTTATATAGAAGGAAATAGGGGATGAAGTGAAGAGAAGCGACCGTCGGAAGCGTAGAATGGTAGGTACAGAGTGAAAAGGAGTAATAGGAGCTTAGGGGTAAAAGCCGCCCCTCTCTCCCCATCCTCTAAGGGGTGAAACTGGAAAGAGGGACAGGGAGCTGGGCGGTGGCGGCGTTGTGCGAGTTGGGGGGTTGCGAGTGCTGGAAGTGTGTGTAGGGTGAAACGCGAAAGGAGGTCTGGAGAAAGGGTAGAGTTTGCTAATTACGCGCGCTCTCTCTAATGAATAAGCTCTAATGAACCACTTTCTGTTAATTAAAGGCCGCCTCTATCCCCCTGCCGACCATCCCGTCCCGGCGCCATCCCCTACCACCCACATCCCGCGTCGAAAGGAGGAGGCTTAGCGAAAAGAGCTCAAATGGAGGATTGCTATATATATACATATATATATATCTATATATATATATACACACACACACACATATTGCGAACATTTATAAGGACTTAGGTATACTAACAACCCCCTCTCCTAACCTTTATATATATATATATATATTTGCTATATATATATACATACACGGGCGTGTAACGTTACTTCCTATCATCCCTACTCAGTCTAAATTACTCGTTACGTAATACAAGTAATTCTATCGCATGTCCGATATAACCGTAACAAATGAATTTCACATCCTGGACACGCGTAGCATCGAGTATTCCATGTTAATGTAAAAATTTTGCAGATTCAAGTAAAGTCACTGTTTCCTTTAACGAGAGCAAAATAATTCATCGGACTCAATGTATCCTCATTGCATCATTAGACAGTTCGGCAGAGCGTAAACTGGTGTTAACTGCCGTAAACGTAACCCCCAAAAAACACTTACGTGTAAAAAACTACGCCAAGTACAGGAGTGATGTGTATTCCTCTAATAAAAAGTATTGA
>JAYRCB010000438.1:709259-731087 GCA_036026315.1 Trachelus stipa | reverse complement strand
ATTATATATATAGGTGCGTGCACGAGTACACACGTTTTTAAATAACGCAAGCAGTCACGGTCTGTCTGACGTAAGATATAAATATAGAATGCTTAATGATGATAATTATAATTACGGAGAGAAAGCAAGCTAAATGAACCTTTAAAAAAAATAGGTTAAAAATAGAAAAAAGATACGTACAGATATAATACAGAAAAGATCCATTATACGTCCGTCTAGTATATCCTGATAACAAATCGCGAACAACTGCGTCTGCTGACATGTTTCAATATGGCGTAGGGTTTGTTAACGTCGGACATAACTTTCATTAATTGGAGAGGACTCTGCGGAGTGAAGGCAGTGGCGTGGCTGCCGCGGGCTTCGTAATTAATCTTACGCTCTAATGAGTGTCAATTGGCAGGAGCTGCCAATTAACGTACTAGCTGCCAGCTTAGTTTTCAGTACCAGAACAGAACTAAGAGACCGGTCAAGTCGGTGGTGTTTATCGTGGATGAAAAAGTCTGACACAACAAAAGCGTACGTAATTGAATCATACATTGTATACTAAAAAAGGTAAGATAACAAAAGTGTGAAAAAAAAAGAAATTTACGCAGAATTTCTTCTGGCTAATTATAAATATCGTGTATTTTACTCCGAAAATATTCTAACCTCACCTACCACACACCATAGCATTGATAACTGGACATAATTAAAAGACGTTCGGTACCTTAAGAAATCCATTGAAAAAATTACCTGTATAAAAAAATTCTATGTCTACAAGGAAATCACTAAAAGATTAGAATTAGAAATTAAAGAAATATTCCTTGCTGACGCACTTCGGTGTGTAATGCAAATATTCTTCAAGTGAATCGTTATATTTATTTTTGTTACCTATACTACACACAGCTATATATATACGTACCTAATTTACTATATGTATATAAAAGTATCGCTGGCAGCACCTTGCAGCCATTAAGCTTTAACCCCTATCCTCGTAAACGGCCCAGTAACACGACACCGCTTCAAGACATATTAACAGAGATAGGAGGCAAAAGTCACAGCGGTGTAAATAATATTGCGATAAAATAGTCAAAATAAAAGAAAAATGAAAACCAGCCCTTAATACCCAGTGGCCAATTATTTCGGGATAATGCCAAGGATCACGACGCGTTTGACTCTTAGCCTAGTAGAGGGAGTTCATCTTCGTTATAATAAAACGAGGCATATATATATATATACATATATACATACGCAGTATATCAAGCAGGGGTGAATTGGAGTGAAGGTATCGAAAAACGAAGGAGGGAGGAAAGTCAAGGGAGGGAGAGCCAGAGATAGTGAACGCGAGTAGGTGAGTAAGGGTGGAGCTTGGGAAAGGGTGGAAGGAGGGGGGGCAATCTTGCTAATGTAGCACCCTCTCTTCCTACAGGCCCTCGGCCAAACCACTACGTATAAATAACGCGCGAGCCCGTCACCCTCCCTCCACCCTACCCCCTCGCCCAGTCTCCTCCCCCTCAGAATCAACCCGAAAACTTTGCCAAGAGAGTACTAGGTACGTCTCACCTTTCCAGCTCTTGCACCAGCATCCCTTGTCGACCTCTTCTCTCTCTTTCTGACATACAAGCTAACCCACCCTCTCCCCCTTTGCCCTTATTACGTATAGTGCGCTGATGCTGAGATACACGTGATAACTTCGAAAGGGGTAAAACGCTAGTATTAATTGACAGAGATACTATACTCGTTATTGTTATTATTATTTGTTATTATATAATGAAATATCGAGGAATCTAATTAATATCTAAAATTAAAATATTAATTTTTAGTTGTCCTATTTTTTAGATGGTGCTGGCATTCAATGATACACAAGTTAGATGGGGTGCGAGATGAGTGGCCAAGAGAGTTTTGGATATGAGGGTGGAAAATGTTCTGAGGGTTGAAGGCGGAATGGAAGGTTGATTATGGTGGGATTGTGTGTGTATGGTACAGCTTGTAGGTAGATAGTGCGTGGTTGGGAGGGGTAGATGGGATGGAAAGCTCCCAATCAAATATACATGAGTTCATTAAGATGATATTTATCGAATGGAAGGTATTGGCATAATGCCAGGAACACAATAGCGCCAAAAGACCTATTCATCCGCTTAGTCTGTATCCACCCTATGTTCGAAATGGCGAGTCGAAGGCGGAGGAGGCATTAGGGTTTTGTATGTTTTGGCAATTAATTACAGAGTCATGTATCTTTTTCGTGGTCCAGAAACGTGTAATTTTTGTCTGGTAAGGATGGAGCCGTTAAAAGATTTGGTCCATGTAAAATGTGATATGTAATGCATTTGGTAGAAAAAGTAATTAATGGGATTTAGAGAAAAAATTATATAAATTGCAACCAAGGATTTTCTTTTTTTTTTAGGTTTTACAAAAGTTTGATAGTGGGTTTTAAAAATTGTTTTTTTTTGGGGGGGGATTTTCAATATTTTCCATCCTTTGCCAACCGTTGTCAATTTCGCCCGACGGCTTCGCTGTCTCCGTCGTGCAACCCCTTCGGCGCGGATTTCGAGGGGAATTCGCACACGGCACACTGCAGCTGTCCCACCTTTGCCATTTCAATTATCCCACTTTTAGCGGGCTTATTTAAATCCTAAGTGCATGCTCACGGACTACTCGCGGGTGAACTCGCGCAATAGGTCTACGGCAGCGATGGCAACGACGGTGGCACCGGGAAGCAGCAACCAGACAGCTGGGGGTTCGTAGCCACAGCTACCAGAAACCTTCACCAACACGGTTCGTAGTTCACCAATTCTACTTCGTTCAGTAGGTGGTTCGTTCATTCGCCAGAGTGCATTTGCATTTGCTCTATTATTTACCCGATCGTCTCATTTCCCTTGTTTCCCACTATGAAACATCGAACGATGGGGAGGGACAAGGGCTGCGTTGTAAAACAAGGGTTTTTGCTGTACACGTTGCTGTACATGTTACTCATGAGGATAGTTAAGGAAAAAGATGTAATTTTATTATTTTCATTAAAAAGTTATTTTTTGAAAATATAAAAAAAGATGAGAATCGCATTGATTTATTTTCCGAATTATTTATTGCTATATAATTTTTTTTATTATGGACGTTTCGAATCGCCCGCTCTTTCTTGCCTTCGTTTTTTTTAGTCTTCTCTCTAGACAATTATGCCTGTCAAAGAAACTGTCAAGTGCCAATGTCCCGCGTGTTACGTTGGAATCATTTGTAACGACTTTTCGTGAGAAAAAGCGATAGCCATTACGGGGATCGTTTGTTGGATTTGGAGTAGCAAGGGTGGCTGGGGAAAAAATTGTCAGCATTCGTTTCCCTTATATAGGGTTGGACGACGGGTTTGGGATTAAGGGAGCATCAACTGTATTAACTGACCGTTCCTAAAGGAAATACATTATGGCGAGAACGATTAACCTCTGAAGTCAAAGTCAAAGTCGGTATATACATCCCTTGTGAGGTCTTCGAGATCAGCCACCCCTATCGAACAAAGTTACTCCCTGATACCTACTACCCTCCTCACAGCACGTAAGACCAACGTTGTGATTTTTCGCGCAACTTTTTTTTAGCCGATGAAAAATTTCATTAATTTCCCTGGAGGTTCTGTCAGATTGTTAACCCCACGTCTTCGGAACCTGGTCAAGACATCTCTGTACAGGCTGTTTCATTCGAAAATTCGCTATTAATGAATTGAAATTTTGGCAAAGTCATAGCTAAAAAAATTGATACCCATTTTCAAAATTTCGAACCATCAAATTTGATTTTTCACAAAAATAATTTCCAATTCGTACATCATATAATATTTTAATCGATCCATCAATCGAATCCAAAATTTATAATTATCACAATCATACGTTATCAAACTTTCATCCATATCATTACTCCAAGTCGCCTTTATCTTATCAAAATATAATCTCTATATCCTTAAAAAAATGCACATCGACCAACTACGTCCTAGAAAAATCCTTATCATTTTTTTCAACCCTAAAATATCCCTTCCATCTACACTCTCCGGATCACCGACGCTGGTCAAGGAAAGCGATTAATAAACTAATCATTCTCAGGCGGCGGTATCAATCATTTTACGGTCGGAGCTTACTTCTGCATCGGACAGCTTAAGTAACCACGAGCCAGTCGGCAGATTATATTTGCTTCAGTTCAGTCGGGCTCGTTGTTCTACGTATAGAAGGAGAGGCCACCCTTTGCAATATCCTCGGTAATCGAACTGTCAATGACTCATTCACAGGGTACGATAAATTTTACGACGATTTACTCCGAGTTGGATGGTACTCTTTCTTTCTCCAACCCTTCGCCACCCCCCACCTACCCTTATTTCCTCCTCAAACGCCCATAATTAGTCGACCGGAAAAACAATATTAAAAAAATTGTGTCAATAAAATTTACATAAAATCGAATCCGAGTAAAGAAAAATTAAAATGACGATTAAGGGTAGATACGACATCGGGGTAGCCATAAAAAATAAAATTTCGATTGTAAACTATAAAGCGTATAAAATAATCGAACAGCGATTGAGAACCCCTGAAATGGCTGAGGTCTTAGCTGGCAAGAGTTTCCTTATTGTTGGATATTATAATAATACCCGGTCCATAACGTGTATCGTCTATTATACGTAACCTAATAGCCAATTTAAGAGAACACGATTTAATAAGTCAAGCGAGTTGCGCAGACCGGCATATTGGATCAGCTAGCGGCAAAAAGCATCCCCTGATTCCTGCACGATTTAACCTCGTTTCAACAAGAAATTTATTGTGCCCGGACTCGAACTTATAATCCAATCAAGTTTCTCAGCCCTTGAGCTGTACGTTGCTGGGATGTTTATTCTAATTTTAAATTCTTAAGAAACTGACAAAAGACTCGGTTGCTTCAACAGCATTTTCATCGCTACTCAAATTGTTTCTGGGGATAAAGCTTAGAATTAGGACTGAGGTTGCTAATAAATTTTACACGCGTTCACCTAAAACAGCCTTTCGCAGTGCATTTGGTGCGATGAGTATGTGGTCATAATACTCTGTGTTTTAATAGGTTTACCCCTGTACACACGCGGACGAGAGATTACGCCATATTGATTCTATCGTATTTACGGATTATCATAACGGTCTGCAAAATATTCAATCCAATAAAGCGTAATCCTCGTTAGCTTAGAATTACGTACGCTCTATATATCTATCATTGGGAATTTTTTTTATTATTGATATATATATATGCTTTAAATAAAAATTAACAGTTTATATATATATATATATATATATATATTTGTTACCATGGGCTATACGTGTCTTCATGAATCACCCCTAAGATATTTCATTCAACTTCAAGTTTAAGAGAATCCAGACCAGCAGCCAACCAACCCCCACTAATTTCCACCCTAAGCTACTAATGCATGTAGTCCTGTAGGTAACAAGGACCATTGTGTCCTGGACCAGCATTAGAATAGACGGCGGAGAAAGTGCACGATGCCCAGCGGCATCCGGGCAGCCCATAATTCATTCCACAGAAAGGAACAATTGAGTGAACTCGTGAAGAGAGTCACACTAGCCAATTGTTACGTCTGGCAAACATGGAAGGACCTGTACTTGCTTATGGATATACTACAAGACAAAAAAGTGAATATTAGGACTATTTTTTAAGAATAGAAAAAAATTATGTTGGCAACAAAAGAGTATGCGCGTTAGGATAGTTTTTTGGTGGATTAATTAGGGGTGGGATTTAATCGAGTATTTGATATCGATATTATTATTATATTTGAAGATAGTTCAAATTCGGTCAAACTTCAGGAAATCTAACGATTCTAATTATGGGACCAAGGACCTGGGTCCAATGCTTCGCATTCACAGTGCGCACGCACTGGGCCTTTGCGACCTCACGGAATCTAATTAATTTTAGGGTAATGAGTCAGTTCCTCTGGACTCGTCTCGGATGAAGGCAAAACGAGATCCGCACGCCTGGAGCTATGCTGTAGTTCTGACGTAGCCCAGTCTCGTCCCGTGAACGAGTGAATTCAGCACCGGCTCTGTATATCCTTCTCTGTGCTGGCACCTTTGCACTGACAAAACTACCCCTGGCCCTTAACACTGATTATACTATATCTCTATTGTATAGTGTAGTAGCTGCGCGCTACATATACTCACCTGTTCTCAGCACGAACTCACTCTGCTTGCAGTTGTATATATACACTCGTGCTTAGATTAGATTTGATATTAATTGCTTGCCTTGGCTGCTTATTAGAACCACTGCTGCCACCTGTATTCATAGGATGAACTATGGATGGTCTAGTGGAGGGTAAAGCTTGAAGAATCAAAATTCGTAGTATTTATAAAAATTATATATTTACTTAGTTCGAAGCTTTTATTTTGGCATCGAAGAATTTTTGGATATTAATAAATTTTCATAAATTAATTATATACAGGTATACTGTGCTTATACCTGGCGGTTAGGTAATTTCCGAAATTTTTAACAAAAAGTAATTTTTTATAAAAAAATTAAAAAAGATTTTTCTGACGTATATTTAAAATTGTGGATGCTATTTATACACGATGAATATCCAACGTCACGTACTCAAAGATTCACCATAATGTAACTGACCTTCATTTCTGAAGAGAGGCGCTGGTTAATGTGGAAGATAATTTAAATCGTGACCGATAGATATACACGTATGCATAACTGCCGGCAAGCAGACCTGTATGTGAGAAAGTAACTAGAAAAAAAGAGATAAAACTCACCCGCACGAATAAGAAGCGAAGATGAAAGTCAAAGGGGATAGTTGAACAAGCGATGCAGGTAAGGTTGAACCCGAGACACCTAAAGACCTCGTGAGGTCAAGTTCAGCGGTTCGCAAGAGTCACGGAAGAGTCCTGTACTTTCCCCCCCACTCACCCAGACCTCATCCCCACTAACTGCCACTCTCGTTCTCATTCTCGCAACAGACTTGCAGTACGAAGAAAGTGGAGAAAAAAAAGAAAAAGAATAGCCAGTCTCAGTTTTCCAACTTACAATAAAAAAAATGCGATACAGTGCGATAAAAGCTGAAAGACAAAAAAGTCCCTAGAGAAAGTAACTAAACGACTTTCCTACGGGGAAATTAAAATGCCACCGATTATCGTATCAATTTCTTTTATATATTTTTTTACTTTATATTAAGCAGATTAAGGTTTATCCACATATTGAGAACGCGATACTCTATGAATGTACGCGCATGCGTACTCGTATATGCATATATATTCAGAGCGGAAACGTACGTGGCGGCTTCCGCGATTTATTTATTCAAGCAGCGGTACTTAGAATACGTGATACGTTGCGCTACAGACTCTGGATCTTATTTCTTAGTACAGTGGACCACACCGCGCTTGGTTAGTTTATAAGAGTCCTCTTTGATCTGACAAGATGACGCCTACGCCATAGGCAAATAAACACAAGTCAGATATTAGCTGTGCTTGTCATTTATTATTTTTCCAAGTATTATAGACACTGATTATACACTAGACGGTATCGGGCTTTGATTTGCATGTTTGGGTCTAGGAATAAATTTGAGTAGATTTGTTTTACTTAAAAATCATAAAATTTTATTGGAATTACATTCACTCTATAATTAATTTATGGGTATATAAACGTGTATCCGGGTGTTTATTTTTGGTAAATTTTTGGTAATTTTGGTAAATTTTCCAGTAATTATCATTGGGAATTCAAGTGTTGCATAACTACGTGAAAAGCAACAAGACTCGAGACTTTCCGGAATTAATATTCATCGATCCATACTTCCGATGAATTATAAACTTGAGGTTGCATCTTACGCGTCATGGACCCGCTGCATCTCACCCACGAACCACCTGGTGGAATTTCAATCGATTATTTATTCACGTAAAGCCATGATATTCACATGGAAAAAAGAACCTGAAGAGCTTCAATAATTACTATTTACCTGTGATATGCATCCCTATAAATAAATCATATATACCATACTATACAGAAATATAGAGGTTGATAATAAAGTGTGCAGAGGTGCATTTTATAAAATTTTTTCGCAGGATGCACAAGAAATTAATATCCACTGTATTGTCCTAATGAAAAAATTCCTTGTTACCAAAACAATATAAAAAAGTTTATACAGTATTGCATATACGTAAGTATACATATATTACATGAAAATTAGAGTTGAAATGATCAAAGTGCACCAGCAATATAGATTCTCATAAATGTCAGCATTTCCATGGAACTGAAACCATTTCCATCTCCTCATCTGCAATACATTGTATCGAATGACACAGCTAATTAGGATGAATTAATACTGCAAACAGTAATTTCTACATGGCAACCGGGTAAACCATTCGAGTTAGACGGTTGGACGTATTACGACCTAGTACTTCCTCCTCGAGCGCGACGACGTCGTTCCATTCAGACCGTAGTAGAGCCAACAAGCGAGCACCCTAATTGCCAAGGCGAATGATAATTGTTTTATGAAATTTAACATTAATTCCATAGGCAACTCGGCTAGACATAATGAAAATAACGAGAGATATTCAGATGCTCCATAGTCACCCTCGGAAAGCGAGACCCAGTAGAAATGAGTTAAAAAAGAATTGCCGAAAAAAGATAAGATAAAAGCCAAAGATACGAGTAACAATTAACCTAACCTAACCTAATTATACTAATCAAAGGATAAAATCCAGACGATTACTATAACGTCTGGTATCAAGTAAATCGTCTTCTCTCAAAGCAGCATAAAGCAAACCGTACAATAGGTACCATAGGAGCGAAGGTAATGCCGTGAGGATCTAGTGAATTTCGGTTGGTTAGGGTCTAGACAATGATCTGCTTTGCCTCGCGTAATGGAAGACAAACAGGTTCGTCCCCTTATCCATTCTGAGCTTTCGAGATCCCGACGATCCAGTCCTGCGCCGCCACAACACTCGCTGTCTTCGGCAGGAAGACATCGGAGACCCAGAGTCAGCGACAGCATTTGTCCCGTTAAGGGCATTACCCCAGCAAGTTGACGTAAGGATGAGCTCATCGTAAAGACAGTCCCCATTATCATGCAGCGTAGCACAACAGTGTAGCAATTCCAAACACTGTTACCAAAAAGCGGTTTAGGTCCACGGGACCGGTATGGGCCTTTGTAAATTCGCGTGCCAGAGACCACTAATAAACCATAACCTCTTAGGGCATTGACGTGATGCGAAGAGGTAGATGGTCTACGCCCTACTGCCAGCGGACTCCGCCTTCTCTACTCATCATTCTCATGTACTAATTATTGGGCCCGCCATACCGCGGCTAATTTACAGACTGTAACGGAGAAGATATAGCTAAAGAGTATATCGTCGGTGGTGCTAATCTGATGGTTCTTTTTATCTTGGGTTGCGTCATGATACGTTAGCCGCGCATAGGGTACATAGAACCTTGGGTTCTATCGGATAATAAATGCAGTAGGGTGTACGGAGCTTTTCAATTGGATTGGCCGTGAAGGTATGCGGAGAGAATGGAAACTTTTTATGGGGGATATAACGAGTGTTGTATCGGCAGGTATGCACAGTGAATGTATAGGGTGTATGAAATACATCCGGATGTCAATGCATCGGATGCAGTCAGACAGTCCAGGTGGTTTGGTATCTACCTGGGGCTGATACGTGTATAGATGGATGCATCTGTACAAATGCACTGTATATTTCTGATCCGTTATAGTGGGCGTGATGGGAAAAGTTGGGGCACACGTGTGAACACGCGTCAATATGCCGTTATCCAATTAAAAAGCTGCCTTTGTGCAAGCCGACCTGTCGCAGCCAACCCCGTCGACCTTCTACCCCTCCAATCGAAATCAACCCCTCGCACGCAAAAGGCTGCTTCCAATTAGTGGAACTTCTGCTGAATTGGCCGACGTCGAGCCAGCGGCCAGGATATGCTCGATGGCTTAGTATACTATATTACTCGGCATGACTTGAACTCGACACTACCTGGTGATTACGTGATTTGAACGTCCCATATTTTTATTAAAATATCACACCTTTAGGACTGATATTTAATTCTTATTGGGTTATTGAGAATAAGCACAGAATTAAGGGTGGGTCGTACCAGCCTGGGGGGTGGATGCGAAATCGCGTGTCCGCGGAACAAAAAAAGATTTTTTTTTATATGATAGATAATGTACAATGGCGTGTCCGTGCGATTCGTTGTGAATAAAAAAATATATGTAATAGCATATTCATTGGGGTTGGGATTTTTTGGTAAACCGTCTGGCGGCCGTACTTCATACTAGTGCCACCTGTAAATCTAATAGCGTGCGTCGAAGCTCCTGCACGTGATCGTATTTTACACGTTACTGGAAATAGTATCGAGCGTAGACACCAGAGGGTAGTTTGGACAGATAAAGGAACGTACGAATAGGGGTTGCAGACACAGACTGTACTATAAAGTCAGTGACAAGTATATCCATTCTATACAATACTATAGTATAGATTTTCGAAATCTTTGACTGATCAATTATTTTTATTGGCCATCCACCCCCTCGATAATTACCTTAAATAGCAATATCAAATCGAGGGTGGCTTATTGGCGAGACATCTCGTTCCCAGGGAAATTTTGCTCTTCTCCCGATTTCGTTAAAGATCCGAATTTACACGTGCACGGAGCAAAAGATCAAATTGTTAAATCTTGTGGGGGGTAGGAAAGTTTCGGATTTAATAAACCCCTGGTAGATCAAGGGACGAGCTCGAAGGGTTTCGGGGGGTGAGACAGGTAAGGGAAGAGAATAAGAGAGAATTGGTAAGTGGTTTGAGTGAGTGAAATTGAGAGGGGTAACTAAGGATAGGGGTGGGTGGGGGTTGGTTGGTGGGGGGTACACACGCTGATTATTCAACTACCCATTCCTTAATATTATTAATAATTGAACCAATACATTTCCACCCTTATTCGCAATACTAGGTATTTCTCATCCCCTAGTGTATAACCAACCCCTACTTCGGTTCAAAATCTCCACCCTTTCTGGTTCCTCCCACTCTAACCTCTTTCTCCTTCTCATCCTGCTGCTCTGTACTCCACTACTTGCGAGCTCCAACTAAATTAATTTATTAATTAATTAACGCTCCCACCCCCCCCCCCCCCCCCAAGGAGAGGGAAAGGGCGGCCCTCTGGATAAGCTCCATTCAAGTTACCGAGGTACCGAGCAAGCCACACGCGTCGGCTTTCCTGGAGTGAAGCCATTCCTGTGGGATCATCGATCTAATTAAAAAGTTACCCTCTTCCCATGTGGCTGGACCAAGCTTGCATTTTCGCAAGATGGTAGTGCGATAGAGGCAGAGAGAGTGACAGAGAATGGTACAAGTAAATTTTAAATAATTTCAAAAAAATCATAATTAAGATTGAAGGCGGGAGAGGGGGCATGAATCTTTTTCAAAGAAAAATAAAAAATTAATTAATAAATATACATCGTGAAAGAATAATTAAAATTTATAAAGTTAAGGCTCGTCTGCCAGTATATTCTATGTATAGTGGCTATTATTATACATATATATTATACACGTACAGACTATATATGCTCGAACCATGAATGCTTTGTCATGTATGAATGCAATTTTGCATTTAAATATATTTGTTTTTTATTAGAGGCAAATGATGCGTTTCCAACGCGCGTTACCGTGCACCCCTGCACGCAATACGTACGCACCCGTTCTCGATTCGTATACGATAGTGGTAGTGGCAATATAGGAAAAAACGGAAATGATCGTATAGCACGGAGAGAATTCGGGGCTTCGGTACACAATGTTCATATTAATTTTTTTCAATGCATTCAATTTGGCGTAAACAATGGGCAGGGGGTGTATCGACGTTGCCTGGTCAAATACAACGGATTGCAACGCTTCGATACAATTGAGAAAGAACAAAAAAATTGAATATATATGCGTATATATATATACACAGACAAAGGGGTGGTTTTATCAGTGGTAAAAAAAAGGGTGGACAGGTGCAATAACGGCTACAGGGGTGTGTGCACCTGTTTGGTAAACGAAGAGCAAATAGCTTTACTGAAAATGCTAAATTAGTACCAAATTCTGCAGTACGCTTTGAATGTATGTGCTATTAATATTTAAATGAGGGAATAATAAATTTTGAAATTTTACTAAATTTCGCGACTTTTAATTGTGGACTGATCGAATGGCATCGATGGATTTTTATATTGAACTACGAAGTACAAATATGAATTATCATTTAGAGGGTGAAAAAGGTGTGATCTATCGCTGGATGAAAATTGTTCATAATGATAAAAAAAATTTAATTATTAAAAGACCCTTCAGTGTGATACTATTTTTTTTTAGTGATAATGCCAATAAAAATTACAGGCATTGAGATGGAGTATTGCGTGTTATGGGGCAATGAGGCACCCTGTAATTGCTTGTAATAACGGAGTAATCATGAAAGTTACACCACTGCGGCGACTTGTATGGCCTGACTGGATGGCTGGCTGAGTTGGGGATGAGGATGGCAAAACGAACCTTCGACAGTAACGGGAGTAACGTGAAGAACGGATGACGGTAAGGGGGGGTGTCTGGGCCCAGGGCATACTTAAAGAATTTGAATTTCAAATTTTTGACAGCTTTGCTCTATTTGAAAATACATTTCTGGAGAGAATGCCGGGAGAAACGAAGGAAACGAAAGGAAAACAAGGCAATGGTAGGTGCAAAGAAAGATTTTCAGATACCATATACAGCTATATATATATTTCATAAAAAAAAGTAAAAAAAAGTTTTTACCAGCAGTATGAATATAGAAAACATAATAAAAACCTTTAAAGAAAAATAAACTAAATCCATTGTATACACCGGGTGATCCATTTAGAAGCATCCACTGTTATCATGACTGAATATGATTACATAAATCAAATAATCAAATGGGCATGTAGGTACGATAAAAAAAATATTTAATTAATCAGACAAATTAAATTCAATTAAATTTTTATCAATTTCGGTTTGCCAAAATGTGTCTTAAAAATGACTTAATTACTCGTATATACAGATCGCACCAGTCCCTGTTATCATGCCCAAGTCTGATTACGTAAAACAGAGAAGCAATTGAGAATACGCAGATACGCTAGAAAATTATACCATTGAACAGCCTGAAATCCCATTCAATTCAATTTTGATAAAGTCGATGGAAAGGAGGCCATATTAATAAAATATAAAGAGGATCGTACGAGGGTCGCTTGGTAGAACCGACTCGTAACATTAGGTTATTGTTAATCCATTAATGCAAGCAGCGCCAGCCCATGTATAAGCGTATCTAGGGTGTAACACAGTTTAGGGGGACGAAAATTCCTACAACTTCGTATAGCCGAAAGTTCCTGCGGTTGTCAGGCTGAATAAGGGCTGAAATTGTTATCAGCTCGGCTCAGAGGGATGAAACGACCCGGACACTGAGAAAACTTTTACTACCCTTAAGCTAAGAAAATTTCAATAATATTTTTTACAATTTCTCCACTCATCCACTATAATGCCTTATTACGTAACAGAGCCTCGTTCACACAGTGTAAGCTATCATACAGAGTACAAGCAGTATTATCAAGATTTAAATGTAATTTCATAAAATTTCTAATTCAACCCTGAAACTTAGGTTAGCTTGGAGATATTGTACGTCAATTATGATTATATATTTATAATACCCATATACCTATATGTATGCATTATCCACGCAACTCGACCAGTGACGAAGCTAAAGCGACAAGTGGGACGTGCCTAATGGGGATAAATACCTAATCGTAGCTAAAAGCTGACAAATATGATTGGTCCTAATGGAGTTTACATATGGTTTAGCCTAGGGAGTATCGAGATATTACCTGGACAGTCTGATTAGAACGTATCAAGGTATCCGCTAATGGTGATTTATTATGGTGAGTATTGCGAAATATTTGTAGCATATCTATATATACATAAGTATACAAGGTAAGTTAAATTGATAAGTAAACGATATAAATTGAATAATTTAATATTTTTATATAGGAAATAATTGGCTTCGTTTCGTATATTCTTGTCGTTCTCGTGAAACTTCTCATATACAATTAATAATAGATCGTGGAGATCAGTACTCGCTGCTAGGGTAAGGTAGGGAGAAGGAAGATAAAAAATGAAGTAAAAAGGTAAGAACCTAGAAAAAGACCCCCAGGTGTATTCTGCCTGGTCATGCCAGTCGATGAAGCCGTCCGTTACACGGCCTTGGCTTGTACTGCGATAATTACGTGTCGTCGTCAATTATTTCTCGAAGTTTCAGGACGTCATGACACGCCGTACCATCCGCAACGGTAACAAACGGCGTTCATGCTCCTGGGACAGTCGCGTGTCCTAATAATTTTAATTATTGTTGCTCCTTAATTACGAATGGACTTGAGTCGAGCTCGACTCGCTGAACGCACTAATTTTACGTAATCACGTACGGATATGCTTTTTCGACTTTTCTGTACTTTTTTTATTTTTATTTAATAAGTATATTTTTTACAGTGTATTAGGCAAGGGATACAAATACGATAAAGTTATGGTACATGGATAAAGACATGGTACGAAAAAATTGTAATTTTTGTTAATGTTTATGCAATTAAAAAATTGTAATTAATTTATTTTTATTATTCGTAGATATAAATGTTTTGTGCACAGTGAAATGTTCGGGATAGGGGTAAGTGGTTTGAGGGATGCATAGAGATTGAAACAGGGGTGGGGGGGGCACTTAAACTCGACCGCGTCCAAAACTTGGCCATTACGTCTTGAGCTATCAGAGATTCTCAACAGGAAATTGTGCAGTTATGTAAGATGAAAGTATCGATAACAACTGGACTGAAAAGCTCTGTACTTAAAAAAATAAATATAAGCAGGTATTATGAGATTTTAAGAATTTAGTGAAATCTTTAAAGATACATGGTATTTCATTCGAAAATGTCTCGTGTGAATTTACGCAAAGTGAATTGTGGTAAACGAATTGAGAACCCCTTGGGGATCCAGTAAGTGGGCCCCCGTGTTACCCCCTAATTGCTAACCAAGAACTACCACCGCCAGCCCTGTCCTGGTTGCTCACCCCATATACCCAGGGACCAAGTACGCAACCCCCATAGGGACACAGGTAATGCGTTATATGGGAAATAAGATATAAATAAGAAAAGGAGAATTCGAACGAGCGACAGTGTGTCGTAAGTCCTTAGAAAGGACGAATAAAATAAACAGGATCCATTATCTTGATACGATTAGAAATCAATCTTACCCACTTGATTGTCCTTGTAAATAGTTAATAGGAGTTTCATGCATGTATTAGTCGAGCCATGACATCAGGTCCACGTTGAGAGGCCATTTCCTTATGGTCTGACGAGTAACTAAGTCCCCTAAAAGTGGAGCTGATGTCGCGGCTTGACTGTGCATATAACCTGCGTAGTATATATAGATATATCAATTCCTCGAGAAATATGTGTATATAGACGTAAAAGGCACGTAGAACGATAAAGGAAAAAACAGGAAATTTTTATAACTTTGCCCGAACAGAACTGCACGTGTTTTAAAACGGATGCTAACTTTGAGTGCAGAAGCTTACGTCTTTATGCCTATCGGAGCGAAATTTTAAGGTGGGAAGGTTGAAATAGGTATAGGGTCCGTACTAGTCGATCTTAGCGAGGAGTAAGACCCCTTGAAACTTACAAGCGCCTTAAAGCCCCCTATGTCTTGGAAGCTCAACTTATCTTAAATAACCAAATTGATAGGGGTGGAACTTTAATTAGGAATTGCACCCGATCGGTTAACATCGAAAGGAGTGAGCTTCGAGTTGTAGAGATACAAATTAAAGTCACGTATGAAACCCCGTTATAATTTCGTTTCAATTTTTGAAACCCATAGAAACATATTCTATACATGGATACTTGCAGCGAATGCAATTTCCGAAAGCGTATCTGACTTTTCCTCGAATTTAAGGGCTCTCGAAATCATCCCCCATAGTGCCAACGAACCCCTAGCGTAGCCGTAAGTAAAGCCTGCCTTATTTACGGGGTTGGATGTCTAATTAGAACCGGTCCCGGAAGTGGCGCTGCTGAACCTCTCGCTCCCCTCTTCCCCCCCTCTTTCCACAAGCTGTTTGTTCAATTTTCGGGGATTTGGACAATTCGTTACTTATTACCCCCCCCCCCCCCCCAAAAATGCGGAAAGTCTAAATTTTCCTCGAAAATTGGAAAAAATTCCATAAGAACAAAAAAAGCCAATCCCTGCCACGGAATAAATTTTCAGAACCGATAAGAACCCATCCGCGTGACGTCGGTGATATAAAAAAAAATGTCAAGCTTTGTAAAAATTATAGGATGAACATAGGAAGAAGGAGGAGCACAATATGTATCACTCTTTAGAGTGGAAGTTCAGGGTGCAAGCACGGGACCCACTCGCGTGGGTAATTTACTAATGTAGCTTCCACCCCGAGTATCGCTGGCACCGGTGGGGGTGAGAACTCACCCTCTGTTTTTCTCCCTTTAATATCCCTCCGTCCTTCTTTCTCCGGCTCTGACGTTCACTACCCTGGAAGAACCCCTGGTTCACCTCTTACTTCAACCACCTCACCATCCACCCCCCCGCCGGCCCCGGAGCCGCGCGGAGTTATCTACCCCTTGAAGCAAGCTATTAGGCGATTGTGTCTTAAATAAAATATCACCGCGCCCCGTCGCCAACCACTCAAAATAATAATTGCCTTCTCGGAGCACCCACCCCCTAGGCGCACCTTCCATCTCCTGCCTTCGGCGGACCCGCAACTTGCACCCCCTACCCCTCCACGTTGGTACCTCGCAGCACCTCACAGACGCCAAGACTGACGCCACCCTCGCGTGTG
The DNA here is from genome assembly GCA_036026315.1 of Trachelus stipa. Classification (NCBI taxonomy): domain Eukaryota; kingdom Metazoa; phylum Arthropoda; class Insecta; order Hymenoptera; family Cephidae; genus Trachelus; species Trachelus stipa. The sequence continues at coordinate 714,257 of JAYRCB010000438.1, read as the reverse complement.
TCATGGCAAACCCGAGGAAATGAAAGTGCCCGCGATTCTACTCCTAGCTGTTTCCACCATGGAAAAAGGAAGCTCGGTAAGGGTAGGAGACCTGTAAAGCGCAACGTGTTAGAGAGGGATGGTGGAAAGAAAACGAAGAAAGGGTGGAAGCTGGGTGGAGATGGAAGAAATCAAGAAGCTCGAGTGTCTCCGTAACCCTTACGACAGGAGCCACTCTCCTGAACGCTATTTCCGATTGAAGGTATCCAATTTTTGAAGAAGCCACTACAGCCAATCAGGCAGAGACGCCGATGGAAGGCAAAAAGTCAAGCTTCAGAGAGAGAGAATCAGAGAGCAGAGAAAGAGAGTTTAGAATTTTCTTTATTGAAATTCCCTAGGGCACAGGCCCCATGAGGATCAAAGGCAGAGTCACGATGGTTAAATCCAAACCGCACTCGTTAATAATTCAATTTAACTTAATTCAAGCTATCTGGCCTATCTCTCACGTTTATTCTCAGTCTTATTGTCTAGTGGGGTTATTCTTTCACCATGGAGAGAGAGGACATCGGTTTACGTACAATTACGAATTATTCCTTATCGCACAGTCGATACATATGCCAAAGTCAACAGACAAACCTACTTGATCAAACTAATTAGTAGCTTGAAACGAATTGACGTAGCGTATAGGAATATGTTAACGGTCTTGATGCAGCGAGGCTAATTAGAGAAATTGTAATGAAGCAATTAAAAATTGTCACACGATAAAAATAGCAGTCACTTTTGTCCGTGTCAATCGTATTTTAAAGCCGTCCAAAAGAATGAATAAAAATCTTTTTTTTATTAAAAAATAATTATACAACCCCTACTATTTTTTTAAATCAATAAAAAAAATACTCCACAATTATTTCCCAATGGAAATGCAATTAATAAAAAAAATCGAATTTTCGAAATATTCTTCCAAGCATTCTTTCACCTCGACATCCCCTCCTATCACAGGGTACTAGAGAGGTGCGCACTGTACTAAGGCAGGAGCTTGGATATCTAAGGGATGAAGGTGCTAGAATAAACGGTGACAGAAGGCTTTCGCAGGACGGGGATTGAAACATAGGCTGCATAGCAGTGACTAGCAGTTTGTGGCCTAGATAAGACTACCTTGGTAAGTTAACAGCCGGTAAACAAGCATCCACCCCTTACCGCCTATAGCCCGGCAAGTCTTCATCCTTAACCATCCCCCATGCGGGTGGGTAGCAGGTTGAGGGGCAAATAAGGGTGGCTCCATCGTAGGAGGAAGAAGGGGGTGGTAGGGATGAAGGCAGCTACGGCGAAAGAGGGGGAGCGAAACAGAATCGGCTGTATCTCACGGGATAATTAATTATGTTGTTTTAATTATCTGACAGCTAATTAGGCGCACAATTATGAAAGGCAAACACAACAAGGTAGAAGGAGAAATTGCTTCGTGGAATATAATATATACGTACGTATGTCTTATAAGAGTATATATAATATATACATATATAAACAGTAATATATATATATATTATTTCAGTGCATATCAGCAGTACGATGATTTTATCGTAGATGAGAATGCACTTTGTTGCATATATGTACATGCATGGGAATACCGTGTGCCCCTTATACATGTAATATGGATACATATTAATTAGTCGGAACTTTGGGGCTCGTAGTCAGGGGTACAGTGGGATCTGTAGGCGCAGCATCTTTTTCGCCGTTATACAAGAACGCTAACCCGGACACTGAGATCGTTATACCCTGTTGGTTAACCAGGGGCGAGATACCGAGAAGTCCAGGGTGGGAGTGAGAGGGGGTGGTGAGTTGAGACTGCATAAGGAGATAACGATAGAGAGTGAGAAGGGGGATGGAGGAGAATGAGGGGGGTGCCAAGAGAAAGATTTAGGCCCACTTAAACCAGTTCCGAAGAAGTTCGCAGCTTAAAGAGAGGCCGAGCGAATGCCAGGCGTGCCCCAGGTCTTAGTGAGTTCTTCGGCGCAGGTCGCCAAGTATCCTAAGAATCCTTGTTCGTTAGACCGACGCCGCTTCTCGAGTTGATGTATTTTTAATCGTCGAGCCCAAACATCCTACGTCGTCTTATGTCGATCGTTGTCGATCGTTTATGTAATCCACTGTAGATTAAAGTCTCGTTAGGCGAGGTGAAAAATATGGTGGCTTTCTTTGTTCCCAGTTTTTCGAATACTCGTGCAAGATCAAATTGGATGGTACGCCTACAAAGTTCTCACAGGACTTAGTTGCTTTTATGTATATATATATATGTGTGTGTGTGTATATGAATTTAACGCATGCTTGAGGGTACGTGCCCTTTGTGACCATGCTCATTAAAAATTGTTTACGTCACCCTTATTATATTTAAGTGGGAGATTCTTTGTATAAATGGATACAGAGACGTCAATTTATTTACCAAGTCAAAGCGTACAATTTTTCAAAATTTCTTTATTTTCAAAGTTTTTTTAAATCTATTTGTAATACATTTGATATACGAAACTGTCGGTAAAGCAGTTTCGGGTTTGAGTCTAAGACTCTGGCCCTAAAGATATATTTAGTCTCAGACAAAAACATTTAAAAATAGTATAACGATTGGTACCTTGATAAAATTAAGGTTAAGACATAATTAATTCCTGCGTAACGTATTGCCATTTAGAAAGGTTATTAATTTAATTAACTATATGTTAGAAGGTATTTCAAATTCGGTACAGTATAGTAATAATAGTGTTTTCCAGCTACTCGGGTTTCTGATTACACAGAAGTTTAAGAAAGCACGTTGCTATTGTTAGAAGCATACAGTGGAATGGTATCGATTAAAAAAGTGTTGCAATGGGGATGAAAAAATGGAAAAATAAAAAGATCAAGCTAAAGTAAACGGTCGCATGTCCATAAGTAGAAGACTCCTGTACTGCACGGTATATTATGGCATTATAGCGACGTTAAGTTAAATTAACTGCGGATTAAAGTTAACGAGGAAACGACTTGCTCGCAGCTTGTTGCTTCCTTTTACACGAGGAGGCGCACCCTACCTATTAAGTGGCGTGTAAAGATTTTTACGGGTGTGTAGCTATGTAGGTATGTACCTGCCACCCCCTTCTAGCGTTCAAGCGCTTCCACAGTGTTATTGGTTGAGAATATATGGTTGTTGTGTAAAAATAAATCTCGAAGCGGTAAGTAAAATGGCAAGATGGCGACCGGTGCTTGCAGTAGTACGGGAAATTGACTGTAGATGGCGACAAATTGGTACGAAGGAGTAAAATATTTGGCTTGGGTTGGATGGTTAATTTACTTATATTTTTAATATTTCCTTTTTGTTTTATTTTCGTGAATAAAAAAATGTAAGAAAAGTTTGGAATGGGATGAGAAAACGTCATGGCGGAGGGGCAAATGATGTAGATAACAAAAAACGAAATCGGAACTCCATTAGCGTCGCGTTAGAAGACGAAACTTTGTTGGGAATTATCTTGCGTCTGGTAATACGCGAACCGGAAAGACGAGTTGAAAGGGGTGAATGGATAGGACGAAAGACACAGTTGCGAGTCTTCATTAGTTTACAAAAACTATATTAAAGGGTGCTTTTCAATGTTTAAAAGGTGAAAAATATTTTTATTAACTTCAAAAAGCGGGATGGATTTTGATTTTGGTATTTTCTAAAATTCTATTTAATTATTCGAATCAGCAAAATATATGCAAATGCGAAATTTTAAATGAACAACACGTATCACGTATCCTTAACACGTATCCAGGGTGCACATTTTTTCTATGTATTTGATAATACTATCAATGTTCATGTACAAGAGAATTTTCGAAAAGCTGCAAGCAGCAAAGGTTTTAAGGTTAAGCGAGGTTGATAATATCTGTGATAATGAAACAATAAAACCGTAATGAAGTTCATTTAGATAGGTTCGGATAAGCGACTGCTAATGTACAGGCTGACTCAGCTGAGATGTATTCAAATTGCTTCGAGGCGGATTTATATTTTTATTTCAGCTATTCATTTCTTTTAAGTTTTAATCGATAAATCTTGAGTCAACTTTATAGTCATATACTTATTAAGGTCAAAATTGGTATTTCATATAACATACACAAGTACAATGTTATCATGCAATAAATCCACCGCATAGAATTCTTAGACTCGAAGATTTAGACTTTACCTTCAATGGTCCGAACTTTGACCTAAACAGGTGCTATATCTCGTTGACCTTTCAGTTTCTCCCCCCTGCCCCAACATACTTGGAATTTACACCATATAATCTCTCGCTCTCTCTGCCTTTTTTCCCGTGCTATTCCTATCTCTCACTTTGATACAAAACCTCCTTAGAGAGAATTGCCAGTGTTCTCTCTGCGGCCCATTACAATATTAATTATTTAGGTAAAAAACGCAGCGTGCCGTCGTGAAGATCTCATCTTTAATTAAATTCGCTATCGAGAAGGTAGTCTCGTTGTCCGTAAAAACCAGCGAATTAAAAGTCAACGTCACTGCATTACCTTTGTATAACCGAAAAAAATAGATAACAGTTAAAAATAGGTCAAAAATTTATTAAAAATAAAAAAAATTAAAAATTACCGTCCTTATCATCAAGACATAACGCAATTAAATTTCTTCGTCTCTTATACACACATCAAAAAATGCGCCAAAGCAATTAATATACCCTAAAAAAAATCAATTGACGCAATGACTTACATCAGCCATAGTGATTAACTATCCCACAGGAGTAATTAACATGCACCGCTACCCTTATCGGTCGCGTTGCATACGGGCAGCATGTATTAGCCAGTCTGTCCCCAACCATCAGTCACTCCCAGCTCGCTCGTTAAGCAAATCCAAAAGCGAGCAGCCACCCTCAGCAGCCCAAGGGGAAGTAAAGTTGAGTCCAGACTAAGGGAGTTCGGGTCTACAGCCATAGAAGATCGGCCAAGGGATGATACGAGGGTGGATTGATAAGTTTCCGGCCTGACTAAGAAAAACAAGGTTATTTAAAATTTTTTTTTTTTATTTCT